>JARHVA010008216.1:340000-367500 GCA_037957365.1 Torreya grandis
TAATAACTTATGGATTGGTTTTTTGGAGATGGTTAGATTGGTAATAATGTGGAAATAAGGGATAAAAATTTTACAAATCACCAACGGCCTACCTACCCCTTTCTTGGTACACCCTTTAAGGTGAACACTTAGAGAGATTGAGTTTCGATGGGTTCCTAAAGGATGTAAATCATCAGTATTTAATAAAAGTTAAAAATATACTATGTGTATCTATATGCCCCACTCAAATCTCATCGCATGTCACTAAGGTGAAATAGGGGATGGTGCTTTGAGAAAGATTATAAGAACACATAACATTGATGCTGAAAAAAGTTGCAATATTTGAAAGCATAAAATAACTGAATATAAATGACTAAAAAGAAAATAATTAAAAATTAAATATGATGTGTACCTTAAATTACCTTTATCACTAGATGATTATCTTTTATGTTGTTATTTTTGGTTGTGTAGGGCACAAAGACTGCTTTTGACAAACCCAATAATATAAAACTAAAGAGTAAAAGCAAACAAACATATAAAATCCAAGATAACTAGTTTTGTGGATGGGATGTACTGGTAATTTGGAAATATGAGGTGACAAGTGATATGTTAGACCAAATGACCAAGTAAAAAATAAGATTAAATTGGGTAACCAAAAATCCAAGGCTACTAAAGATTAAAAAACTCAAACAAGTAAATCTCAAGTAAGAAAGGCAAACTCACCAAGTTAAACCATGGATACATATAAAAAATAATGGTAATCAAACATAAATGAAGAATCAGTAACAATAATTACTCAAACAAATATTGACAAGTGAAAAAATTGGTAAAACAACATTGATGAATGAGTAGTAACAATCCTTATCTCACTCAATAATGGAAAAAGTTATAGACTCGAGTAACCATAATAGAAGGGTAGTATAATAATGAAAAATGGTAAAATTAAAGTAAAACAAGTCTATGAATTTAATTCTATGGTGTAATTAAAGTAATCCACAGTTACTCAAACATGTTGTTTCACTCTAAGGATAGATAATAATTGAAAAAAGTAGTGCTAGCATGTTTTTAAGATGTGAAAAAGTAGGTAAACATATTTAGAATCATATTTTGCTTATCAAGGGGGGAAATGAAATGGGTAGAGGGGAGAATTAAGTAAAAACTAAGGTAGAGGAACTATTTTTTGAGATGAAGACACTAAAATTAGTTTTGTCAAAACAAGAAGACTTTCAACCTTTAGGATTCTAAAAAAAATCTCTTATCCACACAAGTCTTAATTTAAAAAATGTAGTATATAGATCATCCCATGAAGGCTATATGCATGAAAAATTAAAATGGACCTACCTTACCTCAATGTGTTCCTCGTTCTTTAGGACCCCTTACAGAGTTATCAATCTACTACAATGATTGGATACTTGCGTGAGAAAGTAGATAGCACCATAGATTTTGTTGAATTATCCTATTCTAATCTACTAGGTTACCTCAACCCAATGGACCTCAGATCTATGTGAGCCCAACTATAGAGTTTGAGATTCAATTATAGATGGGAGATGTTCTTGTAATCATGTCTTTTGATGTGATATTGATTTTTAATATTTGTATTTTGCCTTTTGTATATGATTTCATTTTGTTTCAAATGATTTGGATTTTAACTTTCTTTATGGATTTTTCTATTCCTCATCCATATGGATTCAAAAAAACAAATATAGATTCTAAAGATGACTTTCATTTGAATACTTGGGATTTGGTTTCTAAGAGAGAGAACTTTAGAGAGCATGGTGCCTAAGAGTCTCATAAATCTAGGTGAAATAAAAGTGTTATCTTGAATTCAACCTTATTTTATCCAATGTGTAGTGAAAAGAAAGGAAATCGAGAGGAATGACACATTAAACAATCTAAACTACTTTAAATTGTAAAAAAATATGACAAATAGTGAAAAAAGGATACAATGATAGAAAATTGTGATTTCTTATCATAAGAATAAGGGAAGTGGAATAAAACATCCTAACATAGATTGTTGTGTAAATTCCATCTATTAGAAGAAGCAAAATCTAAAGCTGAGAATAAAGATTAAAAACACATTCTAGAAAAGGAAGGACAATATGGTAATCTTATGAGGAAGGCCAGGTCCTATCCATGGTCTTATACTAGAACTCATAAAATAAAAACACATGAGGGTGCCAAAAAGCAAGTGAAAAATAAATGGGATAAGAAATATGGTATTTTATGGGTAAGTCTAGCTCTTATCCATGGTCTTACAATGAAACTCATAAAAGAGAAATCCAAGGGATGCCAAAAAGTGTCTAAAAAAATTATGAAAATAAATAAGACTATGGTACAGCATGAGGAAGACTGGGTCCTATCCATAGTTTTACAATGCAACTCATGAGAGAAAGGGGAAACCAAAATAGCAAAAAGGAAGGACTAAATGTTTGTAATGAGAGATAACTATTGTATAAGGAGAGAATCATGTAAGTAACCTATAAAAAGGTGTTATATAGATAGCATATAGAAAGCTTGAAATGAAGGGAAAGATCTTACACTAACATATATACCAGGGATGAGCATGTGAGAGATAAGCTTGTGTCTTGAAATGTTTCTTGGATTTGAATTAGTTTGGTAGCATGCTTGGTAGAATAAGAGTGGGTATCATAAGATTCCCCAAAGGGTAATTGGACATAAGAATGGGCATCTCAAAATGCCCCAAAGTCTAAAATGATATGTGGGTGGGCATCGTAAGATGCCCAAAGGCTATAATAAGGTGTGGATGGCATCACAAGATGCCCCAATAGCTAAAAAGAGGAAGAAAATATGAGAAAAGATAATAATAAAAAAGAACCCCATATAGTGTCTGAATATACTCAAGTTGTCCAAGACGATTTCGATAGGGGACATGATGCTTGATATAAATGAAAAAAAATCTAAGAAAGAGAAACAAAGAACTAGGTCGATAAATAGAGAAAGTAGAAAATGGTACAAAGTTAACTGGGTCAACCTAGCAGAGAAAAAAAGATCTACAAACTGTATAGAGTTGAAAGGGTTGACCTAGTATATAAAATAGGGGATATAAATTGTACAGAGTTGATAGGGTCAACCTAGGATAGTAAGCAAGTGCTACAAAATTTAGTGTATAAGAAATTGTGTCGACAAAAATTACTATGTACTAAAACAAGAAAAAAAATTCAAGTATTTTTGAAAGAAAAAGATAAAAGTAAACACACAATCAATGGGGTTAATAAGTTTGATCCAATTTAGGCACATAACACAAAACCTTGCACCAATGCTTGCTAATTCAAGTTTTTCTAATACATCATATAATTAAGCAAAAAGCAAGCAATCAACCTGGAAATTAAAAGCTAAGAGGTCAACCTAAATTTTGTTAGATTATTAGAATATGATTTTAGATGTGATAGGAAGTTGGATATAAACAAGAAACTAAAAATTAATCTAAGGATGGGTTTAGGATGTTTAGGTTGAAAGGGATATTTATTGGAAATGGTATTAGATTGGTATTGGGGCCTACCCCCTCACTTCACACACTATAGGGATAAGGGTGTCGGGTGCTTATCCAAAATATACCATTAACCACATGTTTATGCTTGGCCATAAAACCAAGTTTACTTCCCCCTTGGTGATGAAATCCAAGTCGATTGCCCTTGGGTATACAATTACTAAAATGCTTTTCGAGATTTTGTGATTTGGTAGTGTGTGCATAAAATAGAAACTAGTGAAACTAAATAGTATATTTTAAACCACCTAATTATAATATGTGATTTATTCTAAGCATGTAATCAATAAGAAGTGAAAGTGTGAGCTAATTACTAGCATATAAGTGTTAATTCTAACTTTGAAACATAGTATAGTGCCGATTCAGTCGATAGTGTATGCAGAGAATACATAATAGGGTTGATAATGTTTCATCTATACTATAACAGTAAGGGTTTGAAAATGAACTATGTTGATAGATTTGACCTATCATTCCAAACTAAACATAAAATATAGAACTATGTCGATAGGGTCAACATAATTGACTATATAGAGGTAATTTTAAAGATTGCAAATTGTGAAAAAGAGAACTATAAATAATAGAGAAGGATAGAAAGGAACCGTGGTGGGTTGGAGGATGAAAATATAGATGATATTATTTTTGATGAACCTTGATTTGTACTTGCAAATTCTACTAATTATGTCAACTTGGTCAACCTAGCTTTGCAGATCATGTTTGTTAAAACCCTAAAAATGTATAAGGTCAACTAGGTCAACCTAGTAGCCTAAGCCTAGTATAAACCCTGCATAGATAGAATAGAGTCATATTGATGTAACTATATGTTAAACTTGTATGAAAAAGTTAGAACTATATTGATATATTTATCCCAATATCATAAATATATGATAATAAAAATGATAAATTAATGAAATAAAAGAAATCAAAACCTAAGAGGGTTTGGTTCACATCAGGTACACAATAATATATAATATCAAAAATGCATCATGTCTATAAATCAATCATAACTCAGAGAAGATAGATCATTCCATACTCTTCCAATTGGGGATACATTTGTTAAGATGGAACATGACCAATATAAGGATCTGTTAGACCCAACTATGGGATATCTTACCACAATACACCATGCTAGGGAGGGTTCCAAATCCTATAGTCAAAGATAATCATGTAATAACCCTAATGTAATCATGTGTTTTGATATCTCACTAAACTAACAAGTAAATTAAATCTAATTTAGTGCTCACCAAAGCTTGTGGCATAATATGAGGGCTTAATAAACAATAAAAACATGCATAGGAGAATCTCAATTAATCTATGTATGAATAATACCCTAATTCATGGAATAATAAGAGTAATATTGTTTAAATCTAATACTAATGCCACTTCTATCTATTAAAGAGAGGAACAAAGTTAGAGAATACTTATCTAAATGATGAACCTGTCAAGACTCAATCTCTCCCTTGGAAAAAGGGGATTCACAAGAAGTTTTTGTGATTTGTAAGGATCACTTATAAAGTCCAAAACATCCAAAACTTATCCGTAAGATTAGATTCTCAAAGTAGAAAGCCTAAGATAAGACTCCTCACATGGAATCATGGAAGAGCAGATTGCAAAGAAGCACAAGTGAATTATATCTCTTGATTGTTTATGAAATAATGAAGAAATGATCTTGTCTATATAGGAATATTTGACCCTAAACCCAACTAAAAATATTGGCTAACAAGGTTAACCTAGTCAATTTACCATAATTTTGAATAATTATTCACTAGTCCATGAGCTAGGTCAGCCAAGAACCAAAAAATTTTTTATGCCTAAAAGTGTATCATAGGTGGTTTAGAGTGTTCAAAAGATAATTATCATGTCTATAATTAGAGATTCCATTACATGATTTGCCTATTGTGATAATCCTTCTATCTTTGGTGGAAAAGGGGCAATGTAAATGAACTATTTCAATAGTTTATAATGTTTGGTTGTTAGGAGCAACCATGGCCTAAAACTAATCTATGAAATTGAAGATAATATGTACTAATCAAGGTGAATTATTATCAAAATTAAGTATAAATCTAAACTAGCATGAACATATATAATGAAGATAATCTAAATTGAATTGCTAAAAAAAAAAGCAAAAGGAGGGGTAAGGCAGAGAAGAGATATGTTATTGGTCTTTAATCCAAATCTAATGACAAATTTCAAACATCATCCAAATATGCACATTAAATCCAATGCATAGAAGAAAAAAAACATAAGCTCAAATCCTACTACACATTAGGCAAGCATCTAAGAAAATGAAAGAATGCAAATAAAGACTAGGTTCAATTCAAAGATTCACCCTATAAGTAAACAACATAATCACATTCACATGAAAGGTAAAGATAATGAAATGAACTTAAAAATATTTAGCTAACCTAACACTATCAGAAGTTAAACAATCTACATTTGAAAAAGTGCACATTAAGAATCACTAAGAACTATTCAAATCTAAATTACAAACCAAACAATTAAGAGAAAATCCATGATAGCAATTCATACAAGCAAATATGGACAAACTTTGCATAACTCCTTAATTTATATTAATTTTCTCAAAAGTAAACAAAATGATTCGTTTTAAAATTGACAATACCTATTTATATATACAATGCATGGGGTATGTCGGTTAATCATGTCAAATATTAGGGACAATTGTCGTTTTGCATTCATTCTAAATTTTTTTGGATACTTTAAAATGACTAACTCATAGGCAATATGATTTACAATTTATACGTGCCTTTAAAAAAGAATATTCTCTTTTTAAAAATTATACTAGATTGATTACCAAAACAATATTCCTAACTCAACTAACTTGAAGACCCTTTCATTGATGTAATCCCATGTTGTTGTTGCAAGATCTTCATTACTCTTTGATGCTACTAATCAACTAATTGCAAATTTACCACATGTTCCATAAAGAGTTCATCCTCTTGATCTGCCATATTCTTGAAATCTTTATTGGCCCTTTCTAATGCTTCTTTTATGTTTCTAGCCTTTGCAATATTCTTCTTTGTAGTAAATATCATGTCAATGATCTTGGTGTTATCATCTCCTAGCTCTGAATTTTCACTTCATGCATGACTTGAGTGATCATGTGCTTGAATTCATCATTAGTTATCAGACGAGTTGAGCTAAGTGTAGTGGGATCCTTGATTATGCTTCCTAATATGTGTTCCATCTTTTTCTACAATTGCATGTCATCATTATGAAGGTTTTCTTGGTCCTTGGACCATTTTCCCAAATTCTTGATTTTATCTATTAATAACCCCATGACTATGTTAAGATGAGCCAAGATTATGGTCTTGAAATCAAGAATTTGATCTTTAGTCAAGATATTGATCAAATCCTTTAATTTTCCTCTTGAGCTCTACCATTGGTGAATTATTCCCTTGGTTGTTGTGTCATGTTGGCTCAATACACTTTGTCTGGACTTTATTTACTTCAAATAATTGAACATGTCAAATAAGGTCTCTTCAAACATTATGACCATAGCATCTCGGACTAATAATACATCTTGTTTCTCCAAATTTTCCTTTTATTGTTACATGCATTTGAGGGTATCTTGCAATTGTTCTACCTATGTTTGGGTTAATTCAAGCACATTATCTTCAAATATATTGTTTTTTCTAGGTCTTTGTCCTAATATTAGGGTCAAACTAATGAATGATTCCACTTTCTGATAGGTCACCTCTTCACCCCATGTCATGACCTTCTTTTCAATGACCCTTTGTAAACTAGTAGTTGTTGGGTCAAACTTGACACCAACTAATGATTGAGTCACTTTAGGAGTTGTAAGCTCAACTTGTGTTCCACTTGACTCTATTTGAGTAGCCATCCTTCTTTCATCTTCCCTTTGTAAAGCAAGGATCCATGGCTTGATCTCCTCATGCACTGGGATATTGATGGCCTTTATCATTACCCAAGGGTGTTGTGCAGTAGGTACTTTTTGAAAATTACCATAGATGAACCATTATGGAATGATTAGACCCTAAATCAAATTTTATTCACTAAAGAGGTTGAATTCACTCAAAGGATGAGTAAAATTCACCTTGGTTTTCTAGGTCTTTACTACAACCATGGACATCTCAACCTTTTCTTTCAGGGATCCATAGGAACTAGATCTAATATTTACTTCAATTTTTTCTCTTTTGTTTCCTTGATCTATGCATCTTCCTCATCATACTCATAGACACTAGATAACATCTTAAGTTCATCCTCAACTATCTTTGAATTTCTTCAATAGATTATCCTTACTCTTTTGTTTGGGCTAAAGATCATACAATCTCATTTGATCTTCTTTCCTTTGGTCTTATTTTAATGCGTGCTCAAGTTTGGAATCTATTTTTAGCTGGGTTGGTGGAGTTCTAGTAGGTTTACTACTTAGAAAATGTATTACCTTCACTCCAACTGCCATCTCTCATCATCCCCATTTTATTCCCTCAACATCCCAGATTCAGGTTTGATGCTATATTCTTCCAATCTTCTAGTGACCTCAGAGAATGAAGATGATTTTGTATTAATAGGGTTAAAAGGGCCAAGCTAGTGATCATAAGGTATATTTATTCCTTTGGCCTTAAAATGTTCCTTAAATTTTCCTTGGGGATCCCATTGCCTCAGTTCATCAACTTGTAGAATGAAGGATGCCCTATGTTTTGAAGAAGCTTCAATATTGTCCCATTCTGCAAAGATAGTTTTACCAATGGTTATGAGAAGGTTGTGATGCAGCCTGTTGATCATGGTCTTACAAATACCTTCTATCCCATTAGATATTTGGTAAACTACTTCTTTCTCTGAAAGCTTATTTGGCACATGGATTGGTAATTTAAGGGGAGCACATTAGGTTCCCTCAATCCTGATGATTGTATAATTTGGATATAGCCATATATCCCCTATGGCTTTAACAATTTTATTTATCAAGGGATCACTCTCATCATTGGGATCCCTATGATGGCCTCTATAAGGGTTGGGTAGACACAATCACATATGAATTGGATGTGATCTCTGTACTTGAAAATGTGCAATTTAGAATAATATTGTCAAACTATGTGTGTTCCACTAGGTGACCATTCCCTAAGGTTTAGAATATTAGTTATAGTAATAAGGGCATTAACAAGGTATGACATCACATCAAATTGGGTTTTCTTTCTCTTTATAATTTTAAATATCTATTTACTTAGAGTAATGCAAATTACCTCGACTAAAGGAGGGGTGATCTATTTCTCAATCATGAAGTAGATAAAGGGCAGCCAAATTTGGTCTACATATGCAATGGTTGCATTCCCACATAACCTATTCATCATAGTCATGATCATTTGAATCCTAGGTCTAAATTGACTAATAGGGATGTTGTTGTTGAATTCAAAAAATACTTGATTCCCAGAATATAGCCATAGGGCAAGGATGCTTTTTAGATCATTGTATTTGGCCTAGATGTTGATGAAAGATAGGTCTATTTGTGGTTTGGTAAATTTGTAGTAGTTTTAAAAGGATATAGGATAAATCTAGGAGATTTTATTTTGATTATGTTCCTTAATTAACATGCCTTTATCAATTTTAGCATCTTTAAAAATAGGGAAAAAAATGTCTATGTAGTGGAGAGTACCTCAGGCTTCGCTACTGTATAATGGAGACCAAGCATTTGTATAGAAACCACATCATAGTATCTCCTCCTAGTAGTCACATTCTTATCCTCCTCTCTGGTGATGGCCAGTTGTTCTTCAATGGTCTAGAAAAGTTTTGACCAATTGTTGTATCCTATATTCAACATGGTGGCATTGAATGATGTATCATTGAAAATCCTCCCTTCTACATCTAAAGTTAAATAAAGCTCCACATCCTCCCTGGAAACACATTTTTGAGCTACCATGGATTGTAAAATTGATAAACTACTCGTTAGTGGATTGTACTCCAACTCTAAATCAAAGTGTACTCCATTTCCATCTAGTCATCCATAGCCCTAGTGGTGATTACCAAAATCAACTCTGCTTAGAAAGCTTTTGAATTTTGTAATGGAGCTCTTAAGTTTTATACTTTTAGAAATATATTTTGTTTTCTAACAAAGGTTGGGAACTAGATTAGCCATTTTTTTGGATTTAGTCAAATGTTTTCTCTTCAGATACTCACCTTTGGTTGTATACTTTATCCCAGGCAATTAATGTTTTTAAAGTAAAAGCATGAATTTGTCCTAGTAATTAAATCTTTGAACATATATGTGTAATCCTTCTTAGAACCAAGATTAGATCAAAACAAGACTTAAAATCTCAAGGGATAATTAAACTACTTATTAGTCCTCCCCAGTTTCTTCAAACTATAACATCAAGCTCACATTTCAGCAATCCATGATCAACTAATGCTAAGGAGTCATACCTACATTTATGAAATGTGAGGTTCCTTTTGAGGACCAAAATGTATTTTGAGATAAGGAATATCTTGTAAAACACTTATTTAAATCAAGGAGCAAAGAAGAGAAAAGGAGAAACACCAAACACAAAGAAAATAAACAAAATGCCAAGGAAACAAGAAAACAACTATATACATGAACTATGTGCAAATAAGGGATAAGAATAAAAGAAATAAGAAAGAAACTAAACCAAGCCTACCTATACTAACTCTAACTAGTATTACAGTTCATTCCATGAAGACTTCCATTGGGACAATAGAGAAGTAATGCTTCAGGTATTGCCTATTGGTAGGCAATGTGAATTATTCCCCTTATAAATCCTTTAGTTTGAAGGTGTTGTCTCCTAGGGTCTCAGTAATCTAATATGGGATAATAAAAAAAAGGCAGGAATTTCCCATGCTTTCCTTTTGGTTTTGAGGCTTCATCCCAAAGAGAACCAAGTCTCCTTGTCTAAACACCATTATTTCAGAATTTTTGTCAAACCATCTATTCATTATGGTTTGATGCCTTCTAAAGTTGGAAAAAACTTCCTCTCTTGCATCCTCCATCTATATTATGTCAAGAAACCTTGAACTTGTAATTTCTTGATCCTCCTCCATGTAATCTCACATGAACATGTATGTTACTAGTTTGATTGTTATGGGAAAAATATGTTCTTGACCATATACCAAAAAGAATGGTGATGCCTTGAGAGCTTGTTTGACTCTAGTTCTATATGTCCAAATGACATAATTGAGTAATTTATGCAATGTTATTAGTTTATCAATTTCATAATTATTTATGGCTTTCATTAAGTTCTTATTTGTTGATTCTGACACTCCATTACCTTGAGGATAATGGTTTGATGAGAAGTTGAGGATATTGTGGTTGTCATATGCCCACTCAATCATCTCAATGGATACAAAAGTATATTTATTATCGCAGACTAGAGATACTAGTTTTCCAAACCTCATGCATATGTTTTCATCTAAAAATTTTATCACATATTTAGTCCTAAACTGCTTCATTTCCACTACTTCAATCCATCTTGTGTAGCAGTCAGTAACAATCAAAACATACTTTTGACCATCTAAGGAATTAGGGTTGATGATCCCCACAAATCCTAATCCCTATTTAGAAAAAGGCTTATCAGTGATGAATAAATTTTATGACATGGCTACTTTGGGATCTTTAGTGTTGAATACATGACATCAGTGGCATTATTTCACATGTTTGTGAGCATCTTGAAGATAGTAGGCTAGTAGTAACTAGTCCTAAGGATCTTGTGGGTTGTTATCCTTCTAAATGGATGCCCACTTCCAAGATTTTCATGAAAAGTACCCAAGATCTTAGTTACCTCTTCCTTAGAAACACACCTTAGGTATATTATTTCAAAGTAATTTTTTTAATAATACTCCATCTTTGATAAGGAAATGTGTTGCTTTGAGACTCAAATCTCCCTTTTACTCTCTACTTAACCCTTTAAGATAATAACCATTGATTAGAAAATAAATAATAGGATCATACCAATCATTGGGCTCAAAATTTTATTGCTCTACCTACATGACACTTAATTTGGGATTATTATTAGTAATTAAATGAATTAGACCTTAACATCTTATCAACTTGGTAGTCTTCATCTCTAGATCATACTCTTAGAGAATAGAGATCCATTTACCTCTTCTCTCTTCATGTTCACATTGACTAAAAATGAGCTTGGTGGTAGGGTCTGGTAGTATTACATGTACCTTATTTATAAGGATATAATGCAAAAATTTCTTCACTACTTTGACTAAAACACATGCCTACTTCTCAATTAGAGAATAGTTCAACTCGGAATTTTTAAAGTTGGTGCTCATGAAAACAATGGGACGATCACACCCATCTATCTTATAAGTTAGGATAGTTGTAATTGTATGATCAGAAGCAAAGAAATAAAGATAAAAGGCTTTAGTAAAGTATAGACTTATCAGGATTGGAGCTTGTCTAATTACTTTTTTGATTTATTTAAAGTCCTTCTTGGTTTCTTCATTCCACACAATCTTGGTGTCTTTCTTCAACATGTCATTCAAAGGCCTCACTATTTATGCAAAACTAAAAGTAAACTTCCTCACAAAGTTAATCTTGTCAAAGAAAGATTTTAATTACTTTTTACTTTTAGGGGGTGTTATCATAGATATAACATCTAGTCTATTAAGGTCTATAGAAATCCCTTCCTTAGTTATAACATATCCTAACAATTTTCCCTCAATAACACATAAAATACTTTTATTTGGATTGAAAGAAATTTCATACATTCTACACCTTTCAAATACCTATTTCAAGTGTATGATGTGGTCCTCCCTATTTTTTTAAAATATAGTCAAATCATCTATGTAAATGATAATGAACTTACCTATCAGCCCCTATAAATCATGGTCAATAGCTCTCTAAAAGGTTGCAACTACATTTATCAGCCCATAGGGCATTCTCTTCTAGGCAAAAGTGCCCCACTTAATAGTGAATGTATTTTTTAATTTTTTTCCTTCTTCATAAGTACTTGGTTATATCTTTAAAAACCATCAATAAAGGACATCATTGTAGAACCACTAACAATTTGAATAAATAGATCAAAAAAGGCAAAGGATAGTTATCTTTTTTAGATGCTTTATTCAAATTTCTAAAGTCTACGCATAATAATTTCCCCATTTTTATTCTTGATTGGTACTAAGTTAGCTACCCAAGTGGATTACCTAAAGGGAAACACTATCCTTACATCTAGTAATTTCTTGACTTCTTTATAGATCAAAGGTTCTAGCATAGGGTTAATAGATCTTTGTTTTTACCTAAAAGGCTTGTAGGTTTCTTTTAGTGGTATGGTATGAGTTATGATCATAGGATCAAAGATATTTAAGCCCTAATATGACCATGATACAACATTTTTATACTTGGTCAATATATCTTTATCTTTTCTTAACTCTTCACTGCTGGTGGTTGTACCAATATTAACTAGTTGGGGTTGACTTTGTGTTCCTAGGTCAAGTACTTTGTAATCTTTCCCATTCACTTTTAGAATATTGACAATTTTAGCTAGTTTATCCTTATCAAATAATATTTCTAGTGAAATTATGCCCTTGGGAATTTTATTATCACTTAGCTACATAATTCTATCATTAGTATTTCCTTTGTCAAGAGTATTTTCATTAGCTTCATCAATGATATGAGCCTCAAAAACTCCTAAACTATTCATGAAGTCCAAAATTTATTGGTCATCACTAAATACCTATAAATGGTTGATATTATCAGGGATTGAGGGATAAGGAACCAATTCAACACTAAGGCTTCTTATTTTAGAGTTTTGGTTGGGCATGAGATTAACTACAGCTGAGGCTAGCTCATCAACAAGCTTATTTTCTCCCCTAAGAATGGAAACAATATTAAAATCATAGAAATACTCTATCGAGTCCCAAAATCTAAACTTATATTTATTAAGGTAAGAAAATTTGCAGTTATACTTATTTTTCACTTGATTAACTACTAAATATGAATCACCATGAACCAATAGTTCTTTCACCTTATGTTTGATGGCAAATTGCAAACCTAAGATTAGAGCCTCATACTCTACCAATTTTTTAGTGTAATAAAATTAAAGTCTATAAGAATCATTGAAGTATTATTGAATAGGGTTAATCAGAAAAATTCCTACACCAGAACTAGACTTACATCTTACACCATTAAAAAACAATTTTCATATTCTAGGAATAACATCAGTATCTTTCAAGTCATATACCTTAGAGGTGTCAAGAGTGTAAACTCCTAACTCATAATTGGCCATTTTGACCATTTCATTCATAAAATTGTACTCAATGATCATATGTTTCATCATAGGCTCTCTTTTAATTCTGATTTGATTTAGTACTCCCTTCCATAGAAGCCACATATGGGAGCAATCAGTAGACATGTAAACATTTGAGGACCTAGTCTAATCTTTTCTTAATAGCATTCCATAAGCATCATGAATATCCACCACTTAGATGTCAATAAACTATTATATTCTTGGCTCAAATGCAAGCTACATGTGAAAATTTAACAATTCTCTAATTACTTTCACCCTAGATTTATCTAATTATATAACAACCCTATCATATTTAATTGAGGTTAGACCTATTGGTGCATCATTTTTAATTGCACCAAAAGATTGATCTATTAGTTCCTAATACAATGGCCAAATTTAATAGATCTATGGGAGGTGGTTAAACCATATCACAAATCTTGGGCATCACACTGACCCAAAGACTAAGGGCAACACTTTGCAACAATCTCTCCCTTAGCACAAGCAAGGATTTGAACCGAAGACCTTTGGCTCTAATACTAAATATTGGCCCTTCAGTTACCATTGCACTAAAATATCAACTTGTTAGTGACTGATATAATAGCCATAGTTAACAAATCCATGGGAGGTGGTTAAACCATGTCATGAATATTGATCATTGTACTAACCCGAAGACCAAGGGTGACACTTTGCAATAAGACCTAGTTGCTCACAATTACCTTTAGGCATGATGTTATCACAAGCATCTAAGTATATAAATTAATTATGTAAATTCTTACCAAAGATTATGACTGTAAGTAAGAAAGAATAGACATCTACTTTTTTCTTTTACATGGCAACATTATCATTTGTAGATTTGGGTAACTTACCAAGATTCTTAGATAGAGATTCAAGGAACAAGTCCCTTTGTTTAGTAATTTGAGTCAGTTCATGTAAGGTGATGTTATCCTAAATCTTATACATGCCCTCAACTATATTATACCCACATTTAGTATAAGTACTTTATCAATAAACATTAGGATTAAAATTACTTCCCTTTCAAGGTTCAGGATTGTTATTAGCAGTAAGATATAGAGGAGTATCAAAATTATTTGTTGGAGTAGATGTGGTCAATGGTTTCTTATGTTACATATTCCTTAAAGAATAGGTATTCTTCAAATAATACTAAAAGGCATGCACTTATTCAAGAGTATCCTCAAGCTCTTTCTCTTTTTGGAATGGGAAGTCAAATGTCTCCACCATTAAGATTGTATCTATAGATTTATATGACTTAGAAGATCTAGATGTACCTATAGAATTATCTCTAATAGACCCACTTTCAAGTAGATTTAACTCATCTTGAAACAGTAAAAAATCATTATAAAATTCAATAGAGTTTAACTCACCATGTTTTGAAGTATTGTGAACCCTACAATATTCATTTAGTTTAACATCACAAATATTAATCTCAGGGTTATTATTCTTGCTTGATGATGACTCATTATTGTTATTATTATTTCCATTATTACCATTGTGAAACTAATTATTATGCATGTTGAACCTTTGTTAAGAGTAATTTCTATTGGATTTCTCCCCAATATTTCCTACTTACTTTTGTAATTTAAGAATGTCAATAATCAAATTTTGAACCATCTTTAAGATAGAGTCATTTTTATTATTTGGGGCCTCAAAATTATGAAATTTAGTGCTACTAGTTATTGGCATCAAAGATCTTTGGTCCTCTAAATGAAATCCATTTGTATAATTATTCAAGAATCCCAAATTTTGGCTAGGATGGGAATGGATTAAGAGTAATTGGTTCAAGAATGGTAGTTGATTAAAGGTAGGTACATTCTAATTTGCATTGGGAATGGCATATGCCAGCTGACCTTGAGGTTGCAGTTGATCATTGATTATTTCAACTTCAATATAAGCCAATTCTAAAGTGTTTATGATTCTGACAGATCTTTCAAGAAATATACAAATCATAAATTCCAAATCATCCTTCTAGATTTATAAAGCCAAAGATTCAATAGGTCTGTAAGCATCTATGGTCCTACTGAACATCTTCTAGAATCTATCATTGAAAGTTATAATGGTCTTACTCGAATAGATTTTAACAATGGTGAATTGTTGGTATAGAATGCAAGGACTAATGATTTTAATTGTAGCTAGTGATATAATTCTCTAGAAGGTTAATAAACCATTCATATACATCATCTTTGAAAGTAGATGGAAATAATCTACTAGGTACATCTTTATGAACTACATTTAGCAATCTCAAATCACCTTTCAAATATTTAATATGTTTTTCAGCTATGACAAAACTATTAGGACTAAAGGATGGAAAATATTTTTTAGGATTACAAGGAAGGTCATGTATGACACCTAGTACATTGATCGAAGAAACACCTAGACAAACCATACCTTAATAGGGATTGAACACAGGATCACCTTGAACTGGTGAAATTGGTTGAGACTTTGAAAGTCTATGCTTACCTTTGTCTCACATAGCTCTCCTATGAGCTTTTGATGAAAGGAGGGAAGCCCTTACCTCTAAATGTGACCTAGTCCTTATCCTTGGCAATTCTAACTTGAGTACAACTTTGAACCTTATTTTAAATATGATGTGTAAATCTTATCTTTACAAATAATAATGACTAGACTTGCACATTAAGTAAATTTTGCATAAATATGTATAAAGAATGGAAAAATACATTAATATTTAACTAAATTATCTAAAATATACATCCAAATACATAAATATGAATGATATTTACATGTTCAAGTTCAAATAAACTCATATTTTCAAAAGATCTATCAATCTTTGAACAAAATAACTATTTCTAACCTCAAACTCATTGGATTCATATATCTCAAGCTATCTTTACCATAATTATTCATGAATCTTCAAAAGATATCTATCTTTGTCAAAATAAGTAAAAAGACCAATCTAAAACCATAAAGATCAAGCATCTTTACATAATTAAGTTAAAAGAAACACAAATATGCAAAGAATGCATTGATCTTTGAACAGAATTCACTAAAATGAGAAAAAATGATTCAAATTTACAAAGATCTAATTAAGGTCCTCCTTCTAGTGCCAATGAAATGCTTCCTATTGATGCCTAGAAGTGTATCATAGGTGGTTCAGAGTGTTCATGAAACACTCCTCATTTTTGGACTCAAAGAATCCATTGCATGAGTTGCCTTTTATGATAATCTTGCTATCTTTGGTAGAATAGAGGCAAAGCAAATGAATTGTTTCACAAATTTATAAGGTTTTGTTTTTGGGAGCAACCATGGACAAAAGCTGATCTATGAAATTGAAGATAATATGTGCTAATTAGAGTGAATTATGATCAAACCTAAGTCTAAAGATAAACTAGAATGAATATATATAATGAAGCAAATTGAAAGTTAATTGATATTTCAAAAGGAATGGCAAGGAAAAGAAGAGATATGTTGCTAGTCTTTAATCCAAATATTATGATAAAGTTCAAACATCATCCAAATATACACATTAAAACCAATGTATAACATGAAACAACATAAGCTTAAATCCTACTACACATTAAGCAAGCATCTAAGGAAATGAAATAATGCAAATAAAGAATTGGTTCACTTTAAAGTTTTACCCTACATGTAAACATCATAAGAATATTCACATGAAATGAAAAGATAAAAAAATAAACAATAGAATCTTTAGTTAACCTAGAACTAACACAAGTTAAAAACTCTGCATTTGAAAAAGTGCACATTAAGAATCACTAAGATCTATTTAAATTGGGATTGCAAAATAAACAATTGAGAGAGAATCCATGATAAAAATTCACACAAGTAAATGTGGAAAAACTTTGCAGAACTCATTTCTTTGTATTAATTAGCTCAAAATTTTAAAAAATGGTCTTTTGGCTCAAAAGCCCCTCCCTTTTACAATTGATAATACCTCTTTATATAGTCAACTCATGAGGTATGTCAGTTAATCATGTCAAATATTAAATATAGTTGTCCTTTTACAATCATTATAAAAATCTTTTGACACTTTAAAATGACTAACTCATGAGCAATGTGCTTTACAAGATGCACATACACTTATAAAAGAATATTCTCTTTTCAAAAACTATACAAGATTAATTACAAAAAGAATATTCCTAATTCAACTAACTATGAAACCCTTTTGCTGATGTAATGCCTTGTTACTATTGTAATATCTTCATTGATATTTGATGTTTCTCATCAATTAGCTTCAAATTGACCATAAGCTTCGTAAAGAGTTCATGCTCTTGATCTGCCATATTATTGAAATATTTATTGGCCATTTCTAATGCTTCTTTGATGCTTCTATCCTCTCCAATGTTATCCTCTGTAGTAAAGATCATGTTCATGATCTTGGTGTTATCAGTCCCTGTCTTCCCCTGACTCTACATTTTCACTTCATTCATGTCTTGAGTGATCATGTGCTTGAATTCATCACTAGTTATTAGACCAGTTGAGTTAAGTGTAGTACAATCCTTGATTATGCTTCCCAATATATGTTTCAACATGTTTTATAACTGCATGTCATCCTTATTAATGTTTTTTAGGTCCTTGGACTATTTTCCCAAATTCTTGATTTTATCTATTAATAACCCCATGGATGTGTTCAGATGAGACAAGCTTATGGTCTTAAAATCAGGAATTTGATCTTCAATCAAGATATTGATCAAATCCTCTATTTTTCCTTTTTATCTCTGCTATTGGTGAATTAGGCCCTTGGTTATTACTTCCTACTAGCTCAATACACTTTATCTAGACTTTATTGACTTCAAAGAATTGAACATGTCAAATAAGGTCTCTTCAAAAAATTTGATCATAGCATCTGGGAATGATAATACATCTTGTTTATCCAATATTTCCTTTTGTTTTTGTATGCCTTTGAAGGCAATTTGAAATTGTTCTGCATGTGCTTGGGCTAATTAAAGCAAATTTTATTTAAATATCTTGTTTTATCTAGGTCTAAATCCTAATTTTAGGGTTAAACCAATGACTGATTCCACTTTTTGATAGGTGACCTCTTTACCCCCTATCATGACCTTATATTCTATGACCCTTTACAAATTGGAAGTTTTTGGGTCAAACTTGACACCAAATAATGATTGAGTCACTATAGGAGTTTGAATCTCAACTTGTGTTCCACTTAACTCTCCTAGATCATACATCCTTGTTTCATCTTCCTTTTGTAGAGCCAAGATTCATGGATTGACCTCCTGATGCACTAGGATATTGATGGCCTTCATCATTTCCTAATGGTGTTCTACAATAATTAATTTTTACAATTTAACATACATGAACCATTTTGGAATGATTAGATCTTGAATCAAATTTTCTTCACTAAAAAGGTTGACTTCACTCAAAGGATGAATAAAAGTCACCTTGGGCTTCTTGGTCTTTATTGGAACCATGGCAATCTTAGATTTTATTTTAGGGGGATCCACAAGAACTAGATACAATATTTCCTTCCCTTTTTTCTCTTTTTTTTCCTCCATCTATGCCTCTTCCTCATCAGATTCATAGGCATTGGAAAACAACATAAGCGCATCCTCAATTGTCTCCCCAAGATCTAATGCCACCACATAAATTTTTTAAATAGGTGATCCTTGATCTTCTAATTAGGCTGAAGATGATGCAATATCATCTAGTCTTATTTCCTCTAATATTTTTTCAATTTGTGCCTCCGGTTTAGACTCTATTTGTAGCTAGGTTGGTAGAAGTCTAGTAGGTTCGCTACATAGTAAATGATATTGCCTTGGAACTAGCTACCATTTATCATCATCCCCTTTTCATTCCCTTAACATCCTAGATTCAAGTTTGATGTTGTGTTCTTTCAATCTCCTGGTGACCTTGTAGAATAAAGATGATTTTTTATAAATAGGGTCATAAGGGCTAGGCTTGTGATCATAAGCTACATTTATTCCTTTGGCCTTCAAATGTTCCTTAACTTTTCTATGGGGATACCATTGTCACATTTCATCAACTTGTAGATTAAAGGATGCCATGTGTTTTGAAGTAGCTTTAGTATTATCCCAGTGTGCAAAGACAATTTTTACTAATGGTTATGGGGAGGCTGTGAAGTAGTCCCTTCTTCTTGGTTTTGCAAAGACCATCTATCCCATTGCATATTTGGTATACTAATTTTTTATTTGCAAGCTTATTTTGCATATGGACTAGTAATCTAAGGGGAGTGCATTGGGTTCTCTCAATCCTAATGATTGTACAATCTAGATATACCCATACATCCCCTATGGCTTTAATAGTTTTATTTATCAAGGGGTTGACTCTCATCATTGGGATCCTTTTGATGACCACTGTACGGGATGGGTAGACAAAATCACATATGGATTGAATGTGATCATTTTAATTGAATATGTGTAGTTTAGAATAATATTATGAAACTTTTTGTGTTCCACAAGAAGGAATTAAGAAGGTATTAGAGAAATTCAAATCCTCCCTAAAAACACCTTTTCAGGCTACCATGGCTTGTGAAATTGTCTAAAGTGCAGGATAGTAGATTCTAATCTAGCTCTAAATCAAAGTATTCTTGTATAGATGATAATTTACTTCTTCTTTTTTTTGCAATGATCACAAGGTCAAATTATGGCTTTCACACTTTTTAGGGCTTTTCTAAAGGTCTCCTCAGTGCTTTAATGGTGAAAACTAGCTCAAATGGTGAGCTTCATGCCTTACATTTTATTTGGATTATGTATTTATACCTTTTCCTTTTGTGAGTCCATCAAATCTTCATATTTGTCATGTCTTGCTTATGTGTCACTATCATGGTGTTTCTATGGCATATTTATCATTAATATTTAAAATATAATTATTTGTCACTTTTAGACCTATTTCAATATTCTATTGGTTACAGGACATTTGAAAATTTTGCCTCACCTTACATCATTAGATCTATTTGCACAGATCAACCTAGTTTGTTGATATCAATCCAAAAAATCAAATGCCATTGATTTCTTTGCCACATTCCTCATGGTTGAGACACTTGTTACTCTCACATTCAATTTTATCTTTATTGAAATTTCAACATTGATATCTCACTGTTGATCTTTATTGCATGGATCAATCATGCTCTGCAGATATTTATCCACTAGGTCCTATCCTTTACTCTATGTACTATTGATTATAATATGTACACTTAGCCACGTACCATCAAAACTTGGAAGATGATCAAGATTTATTTTATTGCCCTTAGTTTTACCAATTGTCATCTTTTCATTCATTCAAAAATATTTTGAATTTTCAACCTTGACTACGCACCATTATATCTTGATTGCATGGATCAACATGAGCCATTAAATCTTAATATGGCGAATTAGATACCATTGGCTGCTCATTATTCCTTTGCTAAAAATGTGGTACTTATCACCTTCTCAATTGTATTGGGGATCCATTTAATCTTTTACTTGATATGAACCATCGATCAAAATGTACATTCTTTGCTACATACCATTGATCAATAGGGACATGTTTGAGCTATAATCATAAGCTACGGGATTGACACTTGTCTCTTGCTTGCTTGTATTCAATATTTTGAATTATCATCATTGATATCACATCATCGGATCTCCCATGTCCAAGTTAATGGATACCATCAATCCTACAAATAGTAAAATAAAATAAGTCATGTTGGGGAAACGATGAGAACTTGGGCTAAAGTTTTAACATAAGGTTTTATTCATATTGATAAACATGGTCAAACCTTAGGATAAGATTTTAGGTTAAGTTTTAAAATATAATAAAAATGACCCCATGAATGATAAAATATATGGCATAAGTTTTTAGCCTAGGGTTTTATTCCATGAGAGTGATGAAAGGAATGTAGGGGTCTCTGGACATAAAGGGACCAAGCATAAAAAAATTTAGATTGAGTCCATGATAATATAAAGTATTCTCATGCAAACTAGCTCCCATGCAAATTTTAATTTAATTTAAAAGAGATATAGGTTAAAACATTATATTGGGATTTTTTAACATGATTTGAAATAAGATCTTATTATTGACAAACCAAAGGCTAGTAAAATATCAATTTAGCATTAAAGTTCAAAACCCTAAGCATGTTCATTCTAAATGATATTTTATTGATCTTTCAATATAAAAACATAGGCAACAACCATTTGTAACATTAGAGAGGTTAAAATAATGATTAATTTAAAATACATCAATTAATTCAAATGAGAACTAGGTGTGGATGATCATCAAATCAAAATAATGTGCAAATGTGCTAGTGGTACTCTGATGAAGTGAATTTTTTAATTCTTAACACAAATTTGTAAAATTTGAAATAAGGGTCCCCATTATTTCGAAATATGGTTATGTTGACCTCAACATCTAGTTCATAAGTTAAAATCACCCAAAACTGTATAGGTTGATCCTAGTTGACCTAGTATATCTAATTGACAAAAGGGACTTAAGGTAAGGAAAAGAGGGATGGAGATTGGAAAAGACTGGAGGAGGGTGCAAAAGAGGAGTAATAAATTTGGGAATGGTTTTTAAGAACTAGTTGGATTGGTAATAATGTGGAAATAAGAGACAAAAATCTTGTAAAACACCAATTCTCTACCCATCCCTTTCTCAGTGCACCCTTTAAGGCATGCACTCAGAGAGATTGATTCTTGGCGGGGTCCTACAAGATGTAAAGCATCAATATTTAATAAAAGTTAAAAAAATATTGTGTGTATACATAGACTCCCTAGTATCCATTTAACATCTAGCTCTATCCTATCACCATTCTTCTCAAGACATTAACTCATCCATCTTTGCTTTTCTCATCTCCATCCAGTCACCGTCATTCCATGCTTGTTATACTTACAAAGCGACCATTGAGCTAGTCAACCTTTCTTTTTAATTATAAAAACTCTAAGGTGGTGATGTTTGTTTTGAATGTGGTTAACATGGCCAAAATGACACAAGTGGAAGGAAAATATTATTGAGTGGGGGACATAATAATGATGCGAGGAGATTTTATGCTTGTGGGGTTTTCCATTTCAAAAGCGGGCTCATTGTTCCATATCGAGTGGTAAGAAATTTGGACTTAGGTGGTGAATATGTAGGGGAATATAACTATAGGGTACTTTAAATTTTTGAGTGATTTTTATTTAAAAACAATATATTACTAAGGATCTTGTTTCACTACTTGGTTATATAGCTTGTATTTTCACTTGTCAATGATGAAAGGTGAGGCCCCAGTTGGTAAGAGGCCAATTCCCACTCACAATATAAACCATTACATTATATACTTCATTTTGATTCTAATAAGTATCTAAAAGGCTACCTTACCCCTTGTTTGTTCATGCATTTAAACTACTTATGCAAATTTAATTAAAATATACCATTAATGATAGGAAATGTTATTATCCATAACTTTTGTTAACTCAAATTTGAGTGTCACTTTCTTCAAAAGTGATTTATGTTTCATTCCAATTCCATATGTTCTATTTTTATTATAAACACACTAAAGTTATAAAGTTCCATATTTAAGGGGAGTTACCTATGTTGTGGGCCCTAATGCTTTTCTCATTGTACTTTATACACCAATTGCTCACACATGATTCATTTTTGACCATGTGTGAAATACAAATTATAATATTTCATTATTATTAATCACTCTAACATTGATTTCTCACTTAGATTCATTCTTGATTGTGTTTGATGTCCCATTCATGAGTGTGCTTCAGGGGTTCATTACAGTTTGTACCATGAATTCTTGCACTTCCTTGGCATTTTGTCTCAGTCATGATGACTCCCTTGAGAAACTCCATAGGAGGAATGTTGAGTTGACACCAGTAGTCTTTCTTTAGAAGACCAATTATGCTTCATGGTGTGTTTACATGGACGTTCATTCACAGATCAAGACCTTATTCCATTCTTATATGGATAGATTCCTATTTCTATTGACCCATGTCAATACACTAACTAATCCAAATCTTATGATTGTGTCTATGGAAATTTTTTGTTTCATGTTTCATGGGATATACACCACCATGTGGAGAACACCAAGTTTCCTTACACTATTTGGAGCACTCTGTAGAGTCTTTTCAGGGATCCTACCATGATTTATTTCAAACCTCCTCTCCACTTCCTATTGCTTCTTATTATACTATTTTAGTCTCTCCTCATGCTTTTATTTCTTGTGATAATATACCCATGGTGGACAACACGTTTCCTTTTTCAGACCTTAGTTGTTTCATTATAGATTCTACATCTATTTTGGTGCAAATTGTTTCTCTTCAAGAGCCTTCACAGATTTGTATTTTAGATTAATTTATTGATTCCAATGAGAATATATACATTTATATTATTGATGAATCATATTTTATTTTATAAATTCATCTTAAAAATTTGAGTGATTCATTTATAGATCAATCTTTAATTTCGATGATTGTTGATCTTTGCTCTCCTCTTCCCATGGACATTCTTTTACTGAATGTCCCACATGACTCTTATTATCTTGTTGTTCTCTCTATTTCATTGTATTCTTATTCTTTGCCATCTTCTACCATTGGGCATGTGATATTTGATCAAACTTTGGCACATTTGAGCATTTTCTAGTGATATACATCTTGATTCCTACATGCATTTCACTTAAGTGAGAATTAAGTACTTTGACATCTTGAGGCTTTTTTATTATGAAAATAAGAGACAACATTTTTTGTAAAGGGAGCTACTATAGTATTTGTCATGTGATATTCTATGATTACCTTTTCTCTCTTCTTTGTAGAGGCACACATCCTTCATATTTTAAAGGATACTAGGATCATCACTATCTACTTTGGTGTTTGTGTACACTTTTCACCTATGGGTTTTGTCTAAATCGTTCAATATGATTTTTTAGGGCCTTAGAGGCCATTTGGGTCATTTGGGAATATTAGTCCCATTTTCATTAGAATGTGGGTTTTCACTCTCTCTCCCACCTATATATCTACCTCTTTCCCTGTGTATTTATCATCCAAAGTTAATGATGAATGTCTATGCATTATTTGTTTTTTCACTTACTCTCACCTATTCTATATTTTTTGTGTGTGCATTCGATCTTGTTGAGAGGTATTGGAGAAATATGATAGTTCTAGCTATGCTATTTATTTCTTAGGACTTTACTCTTTTGTATATTTATAAAAATAGTAAGTTGCAATTAGTTTATGTGTGATCATTGTATATTTTATGCATTTTTATTTACTTGGCATTTTTTCATAATTAGATTAAACATCTTAATCTAATTTTTGATTTTTTATTAAACCATTCATTTTTTAATATCATAAAACCCTAGATATTCATATTTGTAGGGTTTATTTATTTTTATTATTTTTAATTATTTTTTTATATTTTTTAAATTTACTAAACTTGTTTCTAAAATAATATTTCAAGTTTCTATTTCACATTTTATGCAATATAATAAAGTTGTTTCTAATTCTCAAAGAAGAAGTGTTAGATTAAGTGGTATTTAATTTGATCATATATATATATATATATATATATATATATATATATATATATATATATATTTATTTATTTTATGAGGCATATAATATGTATAAGAACAAGGGTATGTCAAGATATTCAAATATTAATGAACATGATAAATATGTATAAGTGCATGATAACACTTCATAACATGAACAATATAATCAAGACAACACTGACTCTTAATATGAACATTAAGATGTAGTTCCACCTAAAAAATGAGGAAAGACCAAAGTCTAATAAATTTAAAGTTATTAATAATTTTCCACAAAAAATTCATGAATAATTTTAGGACTATCATAATATTTTTAAATCTATTTTTGAAATAAAGGTGAAATCATAACTAATACATCTGAATTTTCTACTGAAATGGGTTCCTTTATTTTCTCTAGATCACTAGATAAAAATTTTGTAAAAAAATAAACTATAGGGATAACCCAAAGGTTGTATTAGATCACTATTTAAATGTATACACTGTCAATTTTTACACTACCTTTGGTTGCACACATTTTATTCCTAGAGCACAATCCATTATGCATGTTTTTTTATCTTTACAAATTAATGTCTTGTAATTCTAATAAGGTGATTCAAAACTTAATTATACAATTAAATAATGGAGTTTAATGCATACTCTATTTGATTAACATGTTTCATCATATCATATACCAATTGGTTGTTTATCACCTAATATTACATTGAATGATAGAAAAGGTGACCGTGAACAACATTTGATAGTTTTTCATGAGACATGTTTGGTTGATGCATCCAACAATAGTTTATTAATCAAGTTGTTTCCTAGAAGTTTAAAAGAGTATGCTTTAGGATGGTTTTATGATTTACATTATCATTCAGATCATATATTCAATAATTTGGTATATTTTTTCCTTGGACATTTTTGTATTAACACAAGTGAAAATATTTCATATGCTCGAATTGGTAAGTTGAAACAAGAATCCAATGAGCCTATTGTAGATTATGTTTTATGAAATAAGGTCACAATATGAAAAATGATGAATCCTACTATAGATAATGAAATATAATACATGTTCAAATAAAGTGTGCTTCCACCTCTTGATGATTTATGTCATGTAATAAAGGTAAGAGAGGTTATGTTGTTGGCAACCAATATGTTAAAATATGTGAAAACCCCAATTTTTTCTTATAATATAAAAAATTAGAGTATGCCACCATACAAGGTGAAGCAAAGTAAAAATAATAGTGATCTAAATCCCATGGTGAATATAGTTTTGGATCCTACTTTTCTTATTATGTTATCAAATCCTCCAAGGAGATAAGTTACCAACCTGCTAGAAGATCCCTATAAAGTGTTAAGAAAGCTATTATAATGTCACATCATATCAATCCCTCCTATTAAATAGGTTGATTTTATTAAACCTCTTCCATAAATATTTGATCAACAAGATTTTTGTGATTTTATATATTACCAAGGCATGCTACCGACATGTGCATCATTTTGAGACATAAGAAACATGATTTGATATATGATAACATCATTGATTTGGATACATATACTAAAATTACAAAGGCAAAACCAAGAGAGAGGATTAAAATGAATATATTTACTAATCATTTCCCTATGCATAGAGATCTAAAAAATATAGATAAATCAAATGTGCACTAAATATATAATACACATTATCTGTTAGTTTCTTATCATCCTCATATAGACGTAGAACATCCTTTGAGTGGCATTGTTGGTACATATAATGTTTCAGGGCCATCTAAACCAATTGTTAAATTCATAAAAAATGAGATGTTAGATGATCATTTTGATCTATTCTATTTTTTCATTCAGGCATATATTGATCATCAACCTATATATAGTGTTGTGGTTGACAATGCTTCAAGTGTGAATATGTGAAATATCACACTTCTTATAAAAAAATCATACATGGATAGGGATATAATTTAAAAAAAAATTGTAATTAGCGAGTTCAATGGACATGTTCAGATCTATCTAAGTGAGATCACGTTACCATTATAGGTTGGTTTAACACATGTGGTAACCCATTTTATAGTACCACCCAATGCCCAAGTCTTTGATTTTTATTAGTATGTCTTTAGATTCAAAATCTTCGTATAATGCATTCTAAATTAAACATATGTTTTAAATTCATTTATTTATAATGAAGTTATGATAGGTCCTTTTATTCCATATGAATAACCCATAAAACCAAAATTTATTGTTCTTACATAACACATATAATTTTGGAAACCTAAAAAGGCTAAAATTTTTCAAAGAATTCAAAAGAAAGTGGTAAATTTATAAGGATATGTATCGTAAAAAAATCCAT
>JARHVA010008216.1:380000-417500 GCA_037957365.1 Torreya grandis
GAATGATTCACTATAGGGTTTTATATAAGTTTTAAAGCTATGATAATAATCCTCAAGAAGATAATTAGGCCTAATATGGCAAGGCAAACTTGGTTTGTGGTCTTCATTTGAATCAAGCAAGTTGTTCTATAAAATGTAGTTTATTATTAGTTTGAAGACACTTGAGTCTTAATAATTAGCTCCACCAAGTTTAAAAATAAAATTAATTGGATTAGGATGGCATTTTAATACTCTAATAATCATGTTATAGAGTGCCACATGTAAATACCCAACTTGTAACTCCTCTAATGTAAGAATGGATAGTCTCAAAAGAGGTTGACGAGTCATCGAGAAGGTCAAAGGTCATTTTACACCACCCTTGATAAATAATAAGATTAGATAAAGTACACACATGTTGATAAGAGGATTAATACTTACCTACTTACATATTTCCTTAATTTTAAATTATTCCTTATGAGATGGTACTTGTCATACAAAACTCATATGCCTCTCCTCTTTCTATTTCTCACATTTTTCTATATATATATGCCTTATTTTAGCACTAAATATATTCTCCTCTTGAGTATGGAAAATACTTTCTCCTTTTGTAATCCACTTAAATAATATACAATTTGGTTTTACCTTCTATTATGACTATATCTTAGTGTTTAGGCATGAATGGTCAATCTTGTCTACTGTTCATTAAGGTCTCCTTGACATTTTGTCTCATTATCTCACCTATATGTAGTTTAAACTTTATCTTTCAAGTCATATGAAGTTTCTAAATCTTATTGTGAAGGTTAAGTGAGGCAATCTTCCATTAGTATCTTCTAAACCTCTTGAAAACCTACCTTCATTACCTAATCCTCATCCACCACCTTAATATAACATTATTGATGTAAGAAGAGCATATTAGGAGTAGTGTATGAATAGATAAATCCTATGTTTATTGTGAATTTTTAGATGTGTGGTAGTGTTTAACAATTTGGTACATAACCTCCTCAGTTAGTTTGCTTTCAGTTCTCTCTCCCTTTTAATTTGTATATTAGTAGGCTTAGTTTATAGTTCTTAAGTGATGAATGAAGGGAGGTAGCCTTATTTATAGTTTCAATCCATATTTTAGGTCACCCACAACCTAATATTGTTCTCATGTTGTCACTTAATGTAAGAGGATTGAATAACCTCCTAAAGGGTGCAACTTTCGATGATAACAATTATAACATGCTTGATGGGACAAGAGACATTATCCTTTGAAACATTATTGGTGTTGGTATTCAATGTAATAGAATTTAAATTCATTAATACAAGAAAAAATGATGACTTTTAAAACATTCAATTGGTTTTATAAGCCTAGGTATACTTTTAATCAAGTAATCTTTGTATTCTATCTTTCTCATGAAGTTTCATGGCTAAGTTTGGAATGTATTTTTTTTTAACTCAATTTGGTGAGCCATGCCAAGATTATGTTGATCCTTTTCAGCTATATGTTGATCCTTACCAGCAACTTAATGATCCATATCAGCCCTATGTTGATCCATATCATCACTACAATGACCTTACTTACCCTCCATATCACTCATGCTATCCATATGACTAGCATTCCTATCAAGAGTGATATCATCCCACTCTCCTCATCAAGATTACCAACATTATAACCCTTCATATCAATCCTATCAATATTACCATTAGTAGGAATTAAGATACAAGGAAGAGTGTATAGCTAGGCAAATTTGAGCTAAGAAAAATCAACACTCTCAACTTCTCATGAAGATGTTAAAAAATATAGTAATGACAAAGATGGATAAAAGTCTATAAATTGTCCAATTTTTCCCTATTCATCTCATTAAAATGATAAGTGACTCATTAGAGTTTGCACAAAGTGAATTACCAGCCTTTGAGGAGGGAAAACAATATGTACTAACTAATGAGAGACTAGAAATAAGAGATTTGAATAATTGCATGGAGGATATTCTAGTAATATATGAGAAGCAATAATTTCAATATATTCAACCTCAGTTACTCTCTCCAATACCAAGTCATTCCTCTTGTGTTCCTAACTTTATCAAACTTGTAATAGCACATCAAAAATGTTTTGATTCTATGAAATCTTGACTCATTGTTCCTCAAGATCAACTTTCTCTCCCTTAAGAACCTCCTCCCATAACCATCCAAAATTATAAATTTGGGGACAATCTAAGAAAATTTGGAGCTTCCCAAACCCTTCATCCACCCCTTAAGTTGTAGCACATCATCAAGATGAATCTCCTAAATTCAACATTTTAATTTAGAAATAAGTGGTAGAGTCAAAGGGGAAGAAAGATGAATCATTCATAAAAAATAAATTGAGGCTAAATAGGAGCCTATTCCTACTCGAGCCTTTTCAATCCCTCCTCAAGAACCCAAAACATTCCCACCATGTAGGTCAATTCAAGAGAGTATTCAAAAGAATAATTAAGTCCTTGTGTAGAAGGTTGAAAACCAAAACATATCAATATTTGATGGATTAATTAGTGAATATAAGGAAAAGAATAATAGACTCTGTCATCTCAAAAATCCAAATCATGTTTGTGATTTTGAGCAACCCATTGAGAATAACATGTTCTATGGGAGGAAAATAAAGAAGGAAAATTTGTAGTTGTAAGTGAGCCTTAATAAGGCTATGAAAAATACACTTAAACTAAACATTAAGAAGAACTCATCATTGACACTCCCGTTGGTGAAGAAAAGAGAAAATCAGTCCTTGGAGATGAATGGAAAAGTGAACTTGATGATGTGGAAGTAGACTTTGAAAGAGAAAACACCCTTGAAGGTGAACATAGCTCAATTGAGATAGTTGTAACAATTTCAACGCTAGTAGTCATCCCAATGACAACATGGATGATCAAGAGAAATAGTTCATAAAGCCTATGGATTAATTAGAGATGCTAGTTATAGTTGAGATACATTTGGATATCTTCCAAAATGTCTCAAATGGCCAATAAGAGGTAAAATCTTGTTTTGAACTCTCTCCTTTGATTGAAACTAGTGGCCTTCTTTATTATTCTAAAGAAGAATTGGTTGATCTAGAAATAGAAAAATCTGAAGGAAGCATTTGCCTTGAGATTCTTAATGAAAAGGTTATATCTGGTCTTGAAGTGGAAAACCTTTCAAGTGAAAAAAATGAATTCTTGAATGGGTTGGAAATGGCCTCCTATGAGTAAGAGATAGAGATGGAAGAGGAAAACTTAAAACTATGTTATGATTCTATTGAAGAGTGTGAAGCATTAGACTATATTTTGTTCATAAAGAGAATGGTATGAATTAAATTAAACTTTCCATACGTTCAAGTGACTAAGAACAAACTCCCTTTTGAGAAGAGCTAGAATAATTTTGCTCAAGTTTGGATAGTACTCCTACATGCTATGAGGAGAATGCTAGACTGACTATTTTGGTGAATGAACATGGTGAATATATGTATGATAAATATCTTAAAGATAAAAATGTAAGTCATCACCAAGAGTTTCAAGCTCATGATGTATCAAAATATGATGAAAATGATAATTTTCAAGGTGGTCAAGAGATGGAGTGCAAATAACCAACATAAGGTGAGATTGTTGTATTTATTCCCTTACAAATTAAAAATTGATTATCTTAAAACTATCTCACATTGAAAAGGATGGATGTTACTATGAGATAAGATTTGAATATCAAGAGGATTTTTTTAATTTATTGGGGACATGTTTATTGTTGCTTCTCCATTTGAGTTCAAGCCAAAGAAGGTGGTGGACAAAAAGGAGCTAGTCAAACAAGAACAAAGTATGACCAATAACTTATAGATCATTATTGTTCATCACATTAAGGTTACATAAGGAGTTTTCCTTTTGATCCATCAGGATCATTTATAAAATGTTAGTTGTTCATATTAGTCTCTAGATTTGTTTTCCATAAGTGCTTCCTAGCATAGTGTGTATCTTGTCTATTTTGGTGTCTTATTTTGGTGGGATTTCTTCTTGTCTCATTGTGTGTGTGTTGGTGAATTTAGTCATTTATCTCATTTCATTTCAATAGGTTTACAATCATATTCAAGGTCTAAATAGGTTTGAGTTTTAGTGAGAGATGACTCCATAGCCCAAAGGAGGTATAACAAAATTGGTCCAGATTCATATCAAACATGTAATCCCATTAGGTTGCCAAAGATGTTATCCAAAATTTGGTAAGAATGAATGAGATTCATTTTAGACTTTGATTTAGCTAATATTTACTCTGTTGATATCCATTATGAAGTTATTTTATTAGTTATTAAACACCTAGGATAATAGGCAATGTGTCTTCCTTGACAGCTTATAAAGACATTTAGGATGGTCTAGTTGGTATTTTAGTCTAGTCACTTTGTCTTTTCATTAAATGGTCATTATTTATGCTCTACATTATGTGTTTAACATTGTTCAAGGTAAGTTTGAATAACTTAAGGTTAAGTGTGAAATTAATTTAATGAGGAACTATATTGAATGAGGTAAGGTGGTGACCCTTCAAAGAACAACCATGATCTAAAATTGACCAAATTAACAAAGGAACAAAGCTATTAAGTTGATCATATTTTATTTTAATCAACTTACAGAGATTAAGGTAATTTCTATAAGTTTAAGGTATTCCATCTACTTTAGTCTTATTATAAATTTAAATATTGAGATGATACCTGATAATAAAATAGCAAATCTAAATGTTATATAATGTAATGTGCATATTTTGAAGACAACTAACACCCATATGTTGGCATCATGTTATTTTTATTCATACATATCCTCCAAATGTCTTGACAACTAATTTATAGTGTTGGAATCTCCTTTATAACTCCCCATTTATAATTTATAACATAAAAATGAAGATTTATTGAGAGAGATTCAAGAAAAATAAGGGTTTGAAACATTTTATCACTTTCTTACATGTCCATACAAGTCAGGGGAAGCTGAAGAGTCACTTGTTTCACCTTCTCTAGCAGTTCCAAAGGGTAGATCAATCAAATTCCTTAAGAAATCAAGATTTTTAATGTCATTCACAAAGGGTATCCATTGATGGAAAACATAGAAACTCCTTCATGGGTCCCCATAGTATTATTAAATCTAAATACATGAAAAAAATTAGACATAGAAAGTCAAACAATTCAAAAACCTACTCCATTTCTCCATCGTGTTTCTTGGTAGCTCTTGATAGTTAGCCAGTTTTCACTTAATACTCTAAGGGGAGAGAAATTAAGAGACAAATATATTAGGTATGTTATGGTACACTAATATCATTCCAATTTTTGTTATTTTTCTTTGGTTAATCCCCTTAACCCTGTGAACAATCATTAAGAAGTTGAAGTTGCACAAAATGTACTCAAAATCCTATCAAGGCTAGTTTTCTCCAAATGCATGGTTTTGAAGTTCATGAATGCATTAATTTGTTTTTAGATAGTAAATTTAACATTTTTTTACCCTTTTAATACCATATTTTCTCCATTTTATTCATTATCATGTTTGGATTAATACCAAATAGCCTTGAGTTTATAGTTTGAACAAAATAGTCAAGTTTGCATGAACTATGAGATATTTTAGGTGCATATAATAGATGAAATGAAATTTTTAATATTTTATAAAATATAATAAATTTGAAAAAAAACTATGAAATAATCATTGTATTAATGGACTTCAATAAGGATATATAACAATGCATGCATAAGTTAAATTGTTTGAACCTGCAACCATGGTGGAGTAACCCTAGTCAGATGAGGATATGTTTTCATTGTTATGATCTTTGAATTAAAGTGAAATATTAATAATTAAATAAAATTATCAAAAATTGTATAGGCACTAATAATATAGGTCAAATATCCTATTCTCTTCTTTAATCCCATGTTCAAGAGGGTTTGTGAACCTACAGTTGTAAAGACTTGTAGGTCAATATTGAATCAATAAATGCTTATGAATAAAGTACATAGTATTTTAAAAACATGATTTTATATCCTTTTTATTTTTTCCAATTTTATCTAAGATTATTTAACACCTATTACTTCTTAGACTTCAACTCACCTTGCACTCAAAGGGACTGTCTAGGCTAAAATGAACTGTGCAGACCATAGGAACATGACTTTTTTAGACTTAAGTGTTAGTATTGAGTTATGAATGGAATTTAACAAGTAATAAATAATAATGAGACATATTTAAAAGTGTTAATTTTTATAAAATAGGTTCAATAATATATATCATCATGAAAATGAATGATTTTGGCTTAAATGGATGCCTACATCCCTGTAACAAGCAGCATGAGCAAAATAAAGGTTAGTGATAAGTGTTTTGAATAACCAAGGTCAATTATATATTACAATAGATGGAAAATTATTTTGAAAATCCTCAAGATCATTTAAATCTCTTACGAACAACTATTTACTTGCAACTCCCATAGTAAACACCTTAAATGGACTGTGCACCTACAAGTTTCTTGGAAACCTAAGACGCATTTATGAAAATGGAGGTTTGAAAATTAATAAATAAAAAGTTTAATTTGTTTATTAATGTGATAATATGGTATATAATTATTCTAATATCCTTTAATATATTAGTGAAATCAAATCTAACACTCTTCAAAGCAAAGTTGTAGTGAGACCTAGCTTGAGAGCATACATCTATATGTTTGCAAATAAAATGAGAAGAGAATGTGCATTTTGACATGAGATTGAAAATTTTAAGGCCTAACATGATTGAGGGTAAATATTAGGATGTTTTCAATCCTTTTCATAAAATGAACTATCAAAAAGAGAAAGTTTGAGTGTTGATAGGTGAAGAAAGTGTAAACACAGACCTATAGGCCTGTCATGGAGAAGCATGAGGAAAGATGAAAAGTTTGGATGATTATGAAGATTTAAGGGTGATTTAAGATGTTAAGAACCTTAAATAACATGGTTAAAAATTTTATACTCGTAAGGATGAAGATAAAACACTCAATTAGAATTTTCTCAAGTTTGAAGAGGCATAGTCCTAAAAACATACCTACATGCTTGTCATACGAAAAATGTGAAAAAGGATGCATTACTTGCATTGGTTTTTAATTAAAGGACTTTTTTAGGATATTAAGGAATAACTATTCTTTCCATATTTAGTATATGTAATTTGAATGAATAAGAAGATCTCAGAACATGTGAGTAGGGTCATAATCAAGGGGCTACTTACAAATCCTTGATTCAGTGTACAACAAGTCTAAAGGTTTTGAAGAGAAAAAATAACTTAAATATGTATGTGGGAATATATAAGGTGTTTAAAACATCATTAATTTTCAAATTTATATTTTTATGTTCTTTTGAGCCCAAAAATATCCTTCTTGGTTTATATACATAGGTATGCCAACTCGAGAAGGATTTTCTCATCCTTATAACTCTCCTAAGTATTTACATGGGATATTTAACATGATTTAAGAGGTAGGGAGGGTTTATAACGTGATAATATCAATGTTAGTATTTTTACTAAATCCTACAACTTTATGAATAATACTTAAGTAGTGAGACCACTCCAATACCCTCATGTCACCTCAAGAAGGCTTAAAACTCTACATAGAACATCCAAGAGGAAATGCATGGGACCAAAATATTTTAGTGTTAATTAATTACATATATTCAATACAAGCTTGTGGCATTAGTCATGGAATTTAAGGCTTCATATTTATGAAACATTGTTAAGAATGAAAAGATCCTAAAACCCTACCAATGACTCGATGACAAAATTTTGCTTTCTAATTGATTAAAATATATCCATTTAAATTTAGAAACAAGTGGATATACCTTTTATTTGTCACAAACATATATATATATATATATATATATATATATATATATATATATATATATATATATATATATATATATATATATATATATATATATATATCTGTGCCATTTTTTGGCATTTATGTACTAAGATAGTACAAAATTTGGCCTAAAAATGACTATTGCAAGACTAGAAAGGTAGTTTTTTGATTGATTTTCATGAAATTTGACTAAGTGATACCTAATACTATACTTAAAAACCAAAAATGTCCTAGATATGGTATGGGAATATGGTTATAAATACTCTAAAAGAAGGCATATAATGATTTTAATACCTTTTTAAGGTTTCAAGGCACCTAGTGATAAGTAAGTTGCTATCAATAAATCTTAACAGGCCTAATGCACCTATGTATCAATATTGGAGATGATTTTGAGCTTTAAAAAGGGTAAAATGATTCCCTATAGGTTTCTAAAAAGGTGGTCAATTTTTTATAATAGTCCTGAAGAATATAATTAGGCCTAGGATGGCAAGACAAGCTTGTTTTGTGGCCTTCATTTGAATCAAGAAAGATGTTATATCAAATGTAGGTTCTTATTTGTTTGAGGACACTTGAGTCTTAGTCCTAAATTTCACTAAGTTGATAAATACATTGAACTAGCTTAGGATGGAATGGTAAGACTCCAACCAAAATGCTCTAGAGTGTCACATATTAAGACAAATGATTGTAACTCCTTTAATCCAAGAATGGACAATCTCAATTGAGGTTGATGAGTCATAAATAAGGTGAAGAGTTATTCTTTTCCACAATTGATGAAGAGGAGGATAATATCAAGTAACCATGTGTTGATAAGAGGATTCTTAACTACCTGCTTGTAGGTTTTCTTGGTTTTAATTTATTCCTCATGAGATGACACTTGTCATAAGTAACTCTTATGCTTGTCCTCACTCTATTTGTGATATTCTTCTATATATATGATTTATTTTAGCATTAAATGTATCTTCTAGTTGAGTATAGTTAAATCTTACTCCTTTTGTAATCCATTGGAGTAATAGACAAGTTGTTTTTACCTTCTCTTATTACTATATTTTAGTGTTTAGAAATGAAAGGTTAATCTTCTCTACTATTTATTATCTTATCCTTGACATATTGTCTAATTCTCTCACCTATATGTAGTTTTCACTCACTCTTGTAAGTCATATGAAGTGTCTAAGTGGTCTTGTGAAGGTTAAGTGAGTAAATATTCCATTAGTGTCTTCTATACCTCTTGGATACTATCCCTCCTTACCTAATCATCATTCACCACCTTCATATTAAATTATTGATGTAAGAGGAGGATATTGGGAGTAGTGTATGAATAGATTAGTCTTATGTTCATTATGATTTTTTTGATGTGTATTATTGGTAAACAATTTGGTGCATCGCATCCTTAGTTAGTTCACTTTCATTTCTGACTCCATTTTCCCTTGTAAGTTAGTAGGCTTAGTTTGTAGTTGTTATGTGATGGAACTTTCGATGATAATAGTTTTAGCACACCCAGTGGGACCAAATTCATCATCTATTGAATATTTATTAGTGTTGGTCTTTAATATACCAATATTTGGAGGCATAAATATAAGCACCAATGGTGACTCCAAGCCCATTAAACTAGTGTTATTATCCTAGGTATTCTTTCAAACAAGTAAACCTGGTATTTTTCCTTTCTCATGAAGTTTCATGTCTAATTTTGGAGTGGATTTCTATTTTAATCAAATTGGTGAGCCATTTTAAGCTTATGGTATTCCTTTTCAAGAGCATGTTGATCCTTAATAACAACCTAATGATCTATATCAGCCCTATGTTGATCCATATCAATCCTAAAATGACCTGCTTACCCTTCCATGAGTAGAATTTGGAAAATAAATAACTATGTGACTAAAAATTTTAATCATAAAAACTAAAAATGACTAAATTCTACTAATTTTTATCAACACAGCTATAAATGACTAATTTGATTATCAAATAAAAAGCACAACTAAATAATTACTCACACAAATAAAAATGACTAAATAATTAGTCACACATAAAAAATTGACAATATGATGTTAAAGTGGGTAATTTAAAAAAATTGAATTGGGAAATTATTGGTGGGAGTGGGTTTTATTACACATGCAAGGTTAATAACAATTAAGGAAATTGATGGTGGGGAGTGGAGAGTACAGTAGAGTGCATAATTCAGTAGAGGTAATTCGATGGGGGAGTGGGAAGTACAATTATCATTAATTTTGTAATGCACATCTACAAATAGAAAGAGGGTTTATTAATTATTAATCGATCTAGAGCCAACCAGAGAGGGTTTATTTACCAATTTGATGGCATGAGGCATTTTGGGTTTTAGTATATAATTATAGCAGCTACTTGCATGGGCAATAAATATTGTTTGGAGATGACCTAGAGACTTTTGAAAAGGTAGGCAAGGAATTTAGAGTTTGTTGTAATGAATTTGAAATCGGTGAGGACTTATGTAGTGAATTTGAATTTGGGTATGCCCTTGACAACAAATTTAGATGTAATTAAACACCCTATTTGCATTAAATATAAAATTTATAGCTTTCAGATTAGCAACTATATCTAGATAGGAGAATAAAATTGATGTATTATAAGAGATGAGTTACATAAATAGGAGGGTATCTTGTCATAAGACATTGAATACAATGTAAAAATTTGGAGTTCTTGATATTTTAAAATAATTGGGTGATTTTACTCATTAAATAATCAAAAAAATGTAGTGACCATATCTTGAAGTTATTTATTTGTGTTACATGTTATCATGCATGGGTATGATATTAATTTCTAATTTTGTAACCAATTCACCAACCTAATCCCTGAGGCTCCTTTTCACTAAGTCTTAATGGCATAGGTAGTGCATGTACATCATAAATAGTTTATTATTGGTTTGTGTAACTTATAGTAGCTACATAGGCAACTGAGTACCAGTACCATACAGGTAATTCTAATTTTGTCATACTATATTTTCATTATTTTCCTGTACACATTTTGAAGCATATGGTAATTCAACTTTTAACATGCATCCAAATTTCAATTCCTTTGATCACTTTGCCATTAAAATATGGGCTTATTTCCCTAGCATAGATCTCAATGCTTGGGTAACATTGTGTGTAAGCCTAATCTATTAATTGCATGGAATCCTAGAAGATGGTCTCATATGGAATATTTGAAAGTTATGCTAGTTCATCAAATCAATGTGGTCACCAATATATTTTAATTGATACTATATGTAAACACATGGGAGTATATCAATTATTATAAAAATTCATCTTATATCAACATGTTAATAATTTATGCTAGTAAGTAATGCTCAAACTTACAACAAAGAACTCATTAGCTTATTTTTAGTGTTTGTGTATTCATTAACATTGACAAGATTGCCATATTTTTAAATGCTTGTGGTCCATCAATATAATAAGCATAAATTCCATGTTAAATTTCTAAAACATTTCTTTAATTATCATCTAGACAAGGAAGGTCCTTAACAAAACACTTATAAAAATAACATTTGTTTATTTCCAATAATAAAAAGAATAACTAATTCTATAGAGTGATGCCTAAATGTATTTCATGAAATTGAATTTTTGTAGACTGATTTGTATCCTATAGAGTGCTTTAATTCTAATTATTTAGATTGTTCTATATCCTAATTCTATGAAGTGCTTTGAATTTTGGGTAAGTGGTGAAGATTTTTGAAGAGAATGAGTTTACATGTATTAGATCCTAAGTAAGTGGAGATTTTCGTATTTCTATTTTTTTCTCAAAATAGGAAACTAAATTAATACTAAAATACAAAACATTATAGATGGATCAATGTCAAAGTTTGAATATGAATCAATACCATGCATATGTTGAGAGATTAGTCAATGAGAAGGACATGGACAAATATTCATGTCCATGTAATGACTGTCTTGGTGGAAAGGTGAAAAATTTAAATGTGATTTATCAACATATGATAAGATATGGGCATAGTGGTATAAGCCCTTGGGATTACAATTATTATGAAGATATGATAGAATTGTAGAGTGTGAGAGATGAAGAGGGGAAAAACATAGATGAAGTGGATCAAAACATAGATGAAGAGGAAACAATGTTAGACGAAGGGTTTGAAGTTGATACAATGTTGAATGAGTTTTTAAATGATGATAGGGCCAAGTCGATGGAGGATGATCTAAATCTTGTGTATGATAATTGTAAGTTAAGTCATTTTACAACAATCCTTCAAATTATTAACTTGCAACTGGTGCTTGGTTAGAAAAATGAGAGTGTAAATTATTTATTGGCATTATTAAGTTTGTTGTTACCACCTGACTCCAAATTACCAACAAAACAAAGTCAATGTAAAAAGCAAATCACTAAGATAGGATTAGGGTATGAAAACATCCACAGATGTGTGAATAGTTATGTATTATTTTGAAATAATCTTGCAAGTGAGATTGAATGTCCAAAATGTCATGAAGCAAGGTATAGATAGGGGTTTAAATAAACTGTGTTTCCTATAAAGGTTCTTCATCACTTTCTAATAATCCCATGATTACACTAAATGTATAGGTGTAGAGACATTGCTAAACTTATGTAATGACATGCCCAAAATAAGAGAACTAATGGAAAATAATGATGTGTGCCTAATTTTAAGATGTGAATGGAATTTGATAATATATGACCTAATTTTTCTCAAGATCCTCATAATATAAGGTTGGGTTTGGCTATAGATAGGGTGAACCCATTCTCAGAACAAAGTATTAAATGGTCAACTTGGCTAGTGTTTTTAATAAATTATAACTTTCCTCCATGGTTAGAAATTAAACCATTTTTATTAATTGTATCATTTATTATACCAAGAAAGAAAAGTGTGACTTTAGATACAATCAATTTTTATCTAGATTATTGATTATACCATGGGCAGAATAGTCAAATTATTAAAGAAATCAAGATTTTATAAGTTATTTTTAGAGAGTATCTATTGATGGATAATGTGAAAAACTTTACAAGGGCCCCTATGGTCTTTTCAGATCCAAATCCATGAAAAAATTGGATCCATAAAGTTAAACAATGCAAAAACCCACTCCATTTCTCCATCGGGTTTTTTGGCAGCTCAAGACAATCAACCACATTTATCTTAAGACTCTAAGGAGAGATAAAGTTGGATATAATGATATTATTTGTAGGAGGGTACCTTTATAACCTTCCATTTTTTATTTTTTTTTCTTTGGTTAAGCCCTTTAACTCTATGAACAATCATTAAGAAGTTAAGGGTCTACAAAAGGGACTCAAAACCTCATGAGGCTTAATTTTATACAGATGTAGGGTTATGAAGTTAAAATTATGCATGAATATGTTTTTTTTATAGTATATTAAACAATATTTGACACATTTAATACCATAATTTCTCATTTTTCTTCATGATAATGTTTGGAGTAATACCATATAGCCTTGAGTTGGTAGTTTGAAAAAAATAGTTATGTTTAAAGGAATTATGAGGTGTTTTGGGTTCATATAATAGATGAAATTAGATGTTTAATAGGTGATACAATATATTCAAGGTATATTAAAATCTTAATTCATAATTTTATTATTTGAGTTCAATGGGGATAGAGAACTATGCATGCATAAGATGAATTGTTTGAACCTCTAGCCATGGTGAATTAACCCTGGTCAGATGAGGATATGTTTTAATTATTATGATCTTTGAATGAAAGATAAATATTAATAGGTAATTTAATACCATTATAAATAATGGTCCAAGTTTAAATCTTATATTTAAAATACTCTAGTCTCTTCTTCAAGCCAAAGTTCAAGAAGGTTTGTGAACCTACATGTCCATAGACCTGTAGGTCAATATTGACATCAATAGCTACTCATGAAGAATGTAAATGGTTTATATAAAACATGATATTATGTATTTTTTATTATTAATAAATTTATCCAAGCATCTTGAACACCTATGACTTCTTAGACTTCAAATCACCTTGCACTCAAAGGGACTGTGTGGGCCAAAATGGACTATGTATACCTAAGGAACATGACTTTGCTAGACTTAAGTGTTAATTTTGATTTATGAATGGAATGTAACAAGTAATGAATAATAATTAAACACAATTCACATTTTTAACATTTATGAAAAGGTTTCATGAAGGTATAACATCACAAAAAGGAAGATTTTTAGCCTAAGTGGCTACCTACATGCCTATAGCAAGCAACATGATCAAAACACAGGTTGGTGATAAGTGTTTTGAGGAAAAAAGGTAAATGAAGTATTAAAATAGATTTAAAATTATTTTTATAACCCTCAGGATTATTCATAGATATTGAGACCAAAAATTTACTTACAACTCCTCAAATGGATTGTGCACTTATAAGTTTTTCAACAACCTAAGAGGTAGAATTGAATATAGAGGTTTGATCCTTAATAAATAAATTTTGGAAATGGTCTATTATTTTAATAATATGTTATATAATTACTCTAATATCATTTAATATACTGGTGAAATCAACTCTATCCCTCTTCAAATAAAAGTTTTAGCGATACCCAGACTAATAGCATGCATTTATAGGTTTGCAAATACAAATCAGAAAAGAATATGTATTTTGAGATGTGGTTGAAACTTGTAAGGTGTGAAATTATTTAAGTGAAACATTAGTATATTTTTAATCCATTTTATAAAATGAAGCAATCAAGAAGAATCATTTTGAGTGTTGACAGGTTAAGAAAGCCTAAACATAACCCTATAAGACTATCATGGGCATATTCAAGGAATGATGCAAAGTAGGATGACCCTAAAGTTTTAATGGTTATTTAAGATGTTAGGAACCTTAAATAACATGTTTAAAACTTTAATAATATTTATTATGAGGATAAAACACTCAAGTCAAGTTTTTCCATGTTCAAATAACCATAGGCCTAAAACAATACCTATGGGCCCTTCATAGGGAAAATGCAAAGAAGGATGCATTATTTGGATTTATTTTTTATAATAGTAACTATTAATTATATAAAGGACTCAATATTATTTCAATATTCAATAGAGGAAATTGGAATGAATAAGAAGGCCTCAAAACATGCACTAGGGTCATAATAAAGAGGCTAATTATAAACCCTTGATTTAGCGAAGAACAAGTCTCAAAGTTTTGAAGATACCAAATAACATGAATAGGTGTGTGGGAATAAATAAGGAATTTTTTAAATCATAAATCAATTAGTTTCAAACCAAAATGTTCATTTTGAGGGTTTTTTGAGCCAAAAATATCCTTCTAGGTCTTTATACATAGGTTTACCAACTCGAGAAGGATTTTCCTGTGTTCAAAACTCTCCTAAGGATTTTCATTGGATCTCAAACACAATGTTATATGTGGGGAGGGTTTACAAAATGAAAATATTGATGTTATTTTATTTAATAAATCATACAAATTTATGAATAATGCTTAAAAAGTGAGACCACTCCAAAACCCTCATGTCACCTTGTTTGAAGCTCGAGAAGGCCTGAAACTTTACATAAGAATTTATAAGAGTAAATAAATGGGAAAAAATATATTAGGTAAAATTAAGGACATATATTTACTAAAACATTATGTAATTATTTAGGGAATTTGAAGCTTCATCTTTATGAACCATTGTTAAGAATGAGAAGAGCCTAAAAACCTACAAATGACCCAATGACTAAGTTCTAGTTTTTAGGGGACACAAATGCATCCAAATGACTTTGTAAAAACTTTTATAATTATTATATGTATCATTAAAATATATTTGGGCCATTTTTTGGCATGTGTGGGATGAGATAGTATGAAATTTAGCCTAGAATTGATAGTTGTAGGCTTGGAAAGGTCAGTTTTGATGGTTTTTCATGAAAGTTGACTGAGTTAAACCTAGTAGGATAATTTGAAACAACAAATGACCTAGAGAATATATTAATATATGATTATAAATAATAATTAATAAGTTATATAGTTATTTAAACACCATTTAAAGGTTTTAAGGCACCTAGTGGTAAGTAAGTTGCTATCAAGAGCTCCTAACAAGCCTAATGCACCTATGTATCAATATTGGAGATGATTTTGATCTTGAAAAAGGTTATAATGATTCAATATAAGGTTTTATATAAGTTTTCAAGATATGATAATAATCCTCAATAATATAATTATGCCTAAGATGGCAAGACAGACTTGTTTTGTGGTCTTCATTTGAATCAGTCAAGTTGGTCTATCAAATGTAGGTTCTTATCAGTTTTAAAACACTTGAATCTTAATATTTAGCTCCACCAAGTTTAAAAATATAATGAAGTGGCTTATTATGGCATTTTAATACTCTAATAATCATGTTATAGAGTGCCACATGTAAATACACAACCTTGTAACTCCTCTAATCTAAGAATGGATAGTCTCAAAAGAGGTTGATGAGTCTTCAAGAAGGTCAAAGTTTATTCTACACTACCCTTGATGAATAATAAGATTAGATCAAGTAAACACATGTTTATAATAGTATTCATACTTTCCTACTTGCATATTTCATTGATTTTAACTAATTACTCATGAGATGGTACTTGTCATACACAACTCATATTCCTATCAGAGGATTCACCAAGGTCTGAATAACGAGGATGCACGAGTCGTGGTTACATTGGATGAAGCAAGTGAATACCACAAAATGCTAAAGTAAATGAAATCAAATAAAAGACAATTTCATAGACAATTTGGAGAAAATCCAATATTCCATTAACATAAGATGGCCAAAGTGAAGAATACATATATGAGAGCATGTAAGTAACTCCTCCACAAAAGGTGGTCAAATCACCCCAATAATAGACTATAACTCCTCCATGAAAGGTGGTGACATGGTGCTAAAAATAGAGAAGAAACTCCCATACCCAGAATAGCCAATCAAAGGAGTTACTTATGACATTCTTATGACACCTATGACACATCTCCACATAAGCTAGCCTATCCCACAAATGTAGGAAAACTCCATGTAAGCACATATATAATTTTCCTAATTAAATAATAGGGAAAAATAAAAACCTACACTAACAATTCCTCTCCTCTCTCTATTTCTCACATTTTTCTATATATATATGCCTTAGTTTAGCACTGAATATATCATCCACTTGAGTATGGAAAATCCTTAATCCTTTTGTAATCCATTTAAGTAATATAATTTTTTTTTTTACCTTCTATTATGACTATATTTTAGTTTTTAGGCATGAATGGTTGATCTTTTTTAGTGTTGATTAGGGTCTCCTTGACATGCTCTCTCATTCTCTCACATATATGCAGTTTGAACTCAATATTTCAAGTTATATTAAGTGTCTAAGTGTTATTGTGAAGGTTAAATGAGTAAAACATCCATTAGTGTCTTTTAAACCTCTTTAAACCTAGCCTTCATTACCTAATCCTCATCCACCACCTTCCTATTATAATATTGATGTAATAATAACATATTAAGAGTAGTGTATGAATAGATCAATTGTATGTTTATTGTGCATTTTCAGATGTGTGGTAGTGGTCAGAAATATGACACATCACCTCCTCAGTCAGTTTGATTTCAATTCTTTCTCCCTTTTAACTTGTAAATTAGTAGGATTAGTTTATAGATCTTAAGTGATGAATCAAGGGAGGTAGCCTTATCTATTGGTTCAATCCATTTTTTAGATCACCCATAATCTAAGATTGTTCTCATGTTGTCACTTAATCTAAGAGGATTGAATAACCTCATAAAGGGTACAACCTTTGATTATAATAGTTTTGGCATGCTTTATGGGACAAGAGACATTATCCATTGAAATATTATTGGTGTTGGTATTCAATGTACTAGCCTTTAAATGCATCAATACAAAAACCATAGGTATTCTTTTAATCAAGTAATCTTTGTATTTTGTCCTTCTCATAAAGTTTCATGGCTGAGTTTGGAGTGTATTTTTTTTAACTCAATTTGGTGAGCCATGTCAATATTATGTTGATCCTTTTCAGATACATTTTGATCCTTACTAGCAACTTAATGAGCCATATCAGACCTATGTTGATCCATATCATCCCTATAATGACCTTAATACCCTCCATATCACTCATGCTATCAATATGACCAACATTTCTGTCAACAGTGATAAACATCCTACTCTCCTCATCAACCTTACCAACCTTATCACCCTTCATATCAGTCTTATCAAGCTTACCATCAGTAGGAGTTAAGATATAAGGAGGAGTGTATAGCTAGGCAAATTTTAGTTAAGAAAAATGAACTCTTAACTGCTCACAAAGATGTTTAAAAAAATAGTAATGATAAAGATGGATAGAAGTGTATAACTTGTCCAAATTTTCCATATTCATCTCATTAAAATGCTAAGGGACTCATTAAAGTTTACATAGAATAAGTGAATAGCCTTTGAGGATGGAAACCAACATGTACTAACTAATGAAAGGCTAGAAATAAGAGATTTGAATAAATGCATGGAGGATATACTAGTAAGATGGGAAAAGCAATGATTTCAATATATTCAACCTCAATTACTCTCTCCAATACAAAGTCATTCCTCTTGTCTTCCTAACTTTCTAAAACTTGTAATATCACATAAAAAAAGGCTTGATTCTATGAAATCTTGACTCATTTTTCCTTAAGCTCAACTTTCTATACCTCAAGAACTGCCTCCCATGACCATCTAAAATTCAAAATTTGGGGACAATCTAGGGTAGTTTGTAGCTTCCCAAACCCTTGATCTACCTTTTATGATGTAGCACATCATCAATATGAATCTCCTAAATTCAATATTTCAATTTAGAAATAAGTGGTAGAGTCATAGGGGAAGAAAGATGAATCATTCATAAAGAAATAAATTGAGGATAAATAGGAGCATATTCCTACTCGAGCCTTTTCAATCCCTCCTCAAGAACCCAAAACATTCCCACCATGCAGGTCAATTCAAGAGAGTATTCAAATTAATAATTAAGTCCTTGCGTAGAAGGTTGAAGACCAAAACATATCAATATTTGATGGATTAATTAGTGAATATAAGGAGAAGAATAATAGATTCTGTCATCTCAAAATTCCAAAGCATGTTTGTGAGTTTGAGAAACCTATTGAGAAGAACATGTTCTATGGGAGGAAAATGAATAAGGAAAATTTGTAGTTGTAAGTGAGCCTCAAGAAGGCTATGAAAAATACATTTAAACTAAACATTAAGAAGAACTCATCATTGACACTCCCCTTGGTGAAGAAAAGAGCAAATTAGTCCTTGGAGATGAAGGGAAAAATGAACTTGAGGATGTGGTAGTAGACTTTGAAAGAGAAAACACCCTTGAAGGTGAGCCTAGCTCAATTGTGATAGTTGCAACAATTTCAGGCCTATTATTCATCCCAATGATAACATGGATGATCAAGAACAATAGTTCTGAAAGCCTCTTGATTAATTAGAGAAGCTAGTTATAGTATAGATACATTTGGATATCTTCCAAGATGTCTCAAGTGGCCAATAAGAGGTAAAATCTTGTCTTGAACTCTCTCCTTTAATTGAAAATGATGGCCCTCTTTATTATTGTAAAGAAGAATTGGTTGATTTAGAAATAGAATAATCTCAAGGAAGCATTTTCCTTGAGAGTCTTAATGAAAAGGTTATTTCTAGTCTTGAAGTGGAAAACCTTTTAAGTGGAAAAAATGAAGTCTTGAATGGGCTAGAAATGGCCTCCTATGAGTAAGAGATAGAGCTGGAAGAGGAAAACTTACAACTATGTTATGATTCTATTGAAGAGTGTGAAGCATTAGATAAGATTATTGTCCCTAAATATAATGGTATGAATTAAATTGAACTTTTCATACTTTCAAGTGACCAAGAACAAGTTCCCTTTTGGGAAGAGCTATAATAATTTTGCTCAAGTTTGGATAGTACTCCAACAAGCTATGAGGAGAATGCTAAACTGACTATTTTGGTGAATGAACATGGTGAATATATGTATGATAAATATCTTGAGGAGAACATTTTAATTCATGATTTCAAGCTCATGATGTATAAAAATATGATGAAAATGATAATTTTAAAGGTGATCACGAGATGGAGTTCAAATAACCAACATAAGATGAGGTTGTTGTATTGCTTCCCTTACAAATCAAAAATTGATTAACTTACAACTATCTCACATTTCAAAGGATGGATATTAGTATGAGATAAGATTTAAAGATCAAGATGAATTTTATTCATTGGGTACATGTTTATTTTCTCTTCTCCATTTGAATTCAAGCCAAAGAAGGTGGTGGGAAAGAAAGGAGCTAGTCAAGTAAGAACAAAGTCTGATCAATAACTTATACATCATTATTGTTTATCACATTAAATTTAATTAAGGATTTTTCCTTTTCATCAATGAGGATCAGTTATTAAAGGTTAGTTTTTCATATTAGTTTCTAGATTTATTTTCCCTAAGTGCTTCCTAGCATAGTGTGTATCTTGTCTATTTTGGTGTGCTTTCTTCTTGTCTCGTTGGGTGTGTGTTGGTGAAGTCAGTCATTTGTTCAATTCATTTAAATAAATTTACAATCATATTCAAGGTCTAATCAGGTTTGATTTTTAGTGATAGGTGAATCCATAGCCCAAATGAGGTATAAGGAAATTGGTCTAGATTCATATCAAGCATGTGATCCCATTAGGTTGCCAAAGATGTTATCCAAGATTTGGCTACCATGAAGGAGTTTAATTTGAGACTTTGGTTCACTTGATATTTACTCTGTTGATATCATTATGAAGTTATTTTATTATTTATTAAAAATCTATGATAATAGGCAATGTGTTTCCCTTGACAGCTTACAAAGACATATAGGATGGTTTAGTTGTTATTTGAGTGAGGTCACTTTATCTTTTCATTAAATGGTCATTATTTATGATCTTCACTATGTGTTTGACATTGTTCAAGGTAAGATTGAAATATTTAAGGTTAAGTGTGAAATCAATTTAATGAGGAACTATGTTGAATGAGGCAAGGTGGTTACTATTCAAAGAACAACCATGATCTAAACTTGACCAAATTGACCAAGGAACAAAGCTAGTAAGTTGATCATATTGCATTTTAAGCAAATTGGAGAGATTAAGGTAATTTTTATAAGTTTAAGGTATTTTAGATACTTTAGTCTTATTATAAATTAGAATATTGAGATGATACTTGATAATAAAATAACAAATATGAATGTTATATAATGTAATATGGATATTTTAAAGACAACTAACACCTATGTTTTGACATCACACCATATTTATTCGTACATACCCTCCAAATGTCTTGAAAACTAATTTCTAGTGTTGGAATCTCCTTTATAACTCCCCATTTATAATTTATAACATAAAAATGAGGATTTATTAAGAGAGATGAAAGAAACTAAGGGGTTTGAAACATTTTATCACTTTCTTACATGTCCATACAAGTTAGGGGAAGCTGAAGAGTCACTTGTTTCAACATCTCTAGTAGTTCCAAAGGATATCTACTGATGGAAAAAATAAAAAATATTCCATGGGTTCCCATATTATTCTTAAATATAAATCAATGAAAAAAAGTGGAGCTACAAAGTTAAACAATGCAAAAACCTATGCCATTTCTCCATCGAGTTTCTTGGAAGCTCAAGATAGTTAGCCAGTTTTCACTTAATACTCTAAGAGGAGAGAAATTTAGAGCCCATTATATTAGGTATAGGATGTTAGAATAATATTGTTCCAATTTTTTATATTTTTCTCTTGTTAATCCCCTTAACCCTATGAACAATCATTAAGAAGTTAAAGTTGTTCAAAAGGTACTCAAAACCCTATCAAGGTCAATTTTCTCCAAATGCAAGGTTTTGAAGTTGCATGAGTGAATGAATTTGTTTTTTGATAGTATTTTAAACTTTATTTTACCCTTTTAATACCATATTTTCTCAATTTTATTCATTATCATGTTTGGATTAATACCAAATAGCTTTGAGTTGATAGTTTGAATAAAATAGTCAAGTTTGCACAAACTATGAGATATTTTAGGTGCATATAATAGATGAAATGAGATTTTTAATATTTGATACACTATCATAAATGTGACTAAAAACTATGAAATAATCATTGGATTAATGGAATTCAATAATGATCGATAACAATGCATGCATAAGTTAAATTATTTGAACCTACAGCCATGGTAGAGTAACCCTAGTCAGATGAGGATATGCTTTCATTGTTATGATATTTGAATGAAAGTGAAATATTCATAATTACTTGAATAACATTATAAAAAATGGTCTAGGTGGTAATATTAGAGGTTCGATACCCTAGTCTCTTCTTCAATCCCAATTTTAAGAGGGTTTGTGAACCTGCAAGTGTAAAGACTTGTAGGTCAATATTGAATCAATAAATGCTCATGAATAAAATACAAGGTATTTTGAAAACATGATATTATGTAATTTTTAGTTTTAAAAAATTTATCTAAGAGTATATAACACATATTATTTCTTAGACGTCAACTCACCTTGCACTCAAAGGGACTGTTTAGGCCAAAATGAATTGTGTAGACTAGAGGAATATGACTTTGTTAGAATTAAGTGTTAGTATTGAGTTATGAATTTAATTTAACAAGTAGTAATATTTAAACATCATTAAAATTTTTAATTTTTATAAAATAGTCTGAATAAGATATAACATCATGAAAATGAAGGATTTTGGCTTAAATGGATGCCTACATGCCTGTAATTGGTAGCATGAGCAAAACAAAGGTTATTGATAAGTGTTTTGAATAACCAAGGTGAATTATATATTAAAATATATGGAGAATTATTTTTAAAATCGTCAAGATCATTTAAATTTACTATGAATAATTATTTACTTGAAACTCCTGTAGTAAACTTATCAAATTGACTATGCACCTACAAGTTTCTTGGAAACCTAGGAGGCAGATATGAATATGGAGGTTTGAAACTTAATAAGTAAAAAGTTTAATTGGTTATTAATTTTATAATATGGTATATAATTATTATAATATCCTTTAATATATTTTTTAAATGAACTCTAACCCTCTTCAAAAAAAAGTTCTAGTGAGACCCAGCCTGAGAGCATGCATCTATATGTTTGCAAATACAAATGAGAATAGAATATACATTTTGAGATGATATTGAAAATTTTAAGGTGTGACATGATTTTTGGTAAATATTAGGATGTTCTCAATCTTTGTGATAAAATTAAACTATCAGGAAGAGCAAGTTTGAGTGTTGATAGGTTAAGAAAGCGTAAACACATACCTACAGGCCTATCGTGGAGAAGCATGAGGAAAGTTGAAAATTTTGGATGAGTATGAATATTTATGGGTGATTTAAGATGTTAGGAACCTTAAATAACATGGTGAAAAAGTTTATAATCTTGAGGATGAAGATAAAATAGTCAATTAGAATTTTCTCAAGTTTGAAGAGCCATAGTCCTAAAAACATACCTACATGCTTGTCATAGGAAAAATGTGAAAAAGGATGCATTATTTGAATTGGTTTAAAATTATAAGAATTTTTTAGGGTATTAAGGAATAAATATTCTTTCCATATTCATTATATGTAATTGGAATGAATAAGATCTTAGAACATGTGACTAGGGTCACAATCAAGGGGTTACTTACAAATCATTTATTCAAAGCAGAACAAGTCTAAAGGTTTTGAATAGACAAAATAACATGAATATTTTTGTGTGAATATATAAGGAGATGTTTAAAACCTCATTAAATAATTTTAAAATTAAAATGTACATTTTAATGGTCTTTTGAGCCCAAAAATATCCTTCTTGGTTTATATACATAGGTTTGCTAGCTCGAGAAGAATTTTCTCGTCCTTATAACCCTCCTAAGGATTTTCATGTGATATTTAACATGATATAAGAGGTGGGGAGGGTTGATAACATGATAATATCTATGTTATTTTTTTCACTATATCCTACAACTTTACAAATAATGCTTTAGAAGTGAGACCACTCCAAAACCCTCATATTGCCTCGAGAAGGCTTAAAACTCTGCATAGAACATCTAAGAGGAAATGAATGGGAAAAAAATATTTTAGTGTTAATTAATTTCATATATCATATCAAAACTAATTTCATTCTTCATGGAATTGAGGACTTCATATTTATGAAACATTGTTAATAATGAAAAGATCCTAAAACACTCCTAAAACCCTACAAATGACTCGATGACAAAGTTTTGGTTTCTAGTTGATTAAAATATATCCATTTCAATTTATAAATAAATATATATCCCTTATAGTTCTCAAAAACATTTAAATGGGCCATTTTTTGGCATTTACGTACTAAGATAGTACAAAATTTGGCCTAGAAATGACTGTTACAAGCCTAAAAAGGTAGCTTTTGATTGCTTTTCACGAAATTTGACTGAGTGATACCTACTACTATTATTAAAAACCACATATGGCCTAGATATGGTAGGGTAATATGGTTATAAATACTCACAAATAAGGTATATATTGATTTAAATACCATTTGAAGGTTTGAAGGCTTGAAGGCACCTAGTGATAAGTAAGCTAGAATCAAGAACTCTTAACAGGCCTAATGCACCTATGTATCAATCTTGGAGATGATTTTTAGATTAAAAAAGGGTATAATTATTACATATAGGTTGTAATAGAGGTTTTCAAGTTTTTATAATAGTCCTTAAGAAATGAATTAGGCCTAGGATGGCAAGACACGCTTATTGTGTGGTCTTCATTTGAATCAAGCAAGTTGTTCTATCAAATGTAGGTTTTTATTAGTTTGAGGACACTTAAATCTTAATCCTATATTCCAGTAAGTTGAGAAATACATTGAACAAGCTTAGGATGGCATGGTAAGACTCTGATAATTTTTTTCTAGAGTGCCACATATTAAGACACAAGCTTGTAACTCTTTTAATCCAAGAATGGATAGTCTCAAATGGGGTTGATGAGTCATATAGAAGGTGAAGAGTCATTATTTTCCATAATTGATGAAGAGGAGGATAAGATCAAGTAAACATGTGCGGATAAGAGGCTTAATAATTGTCTACTTGTAGGTTTTCTTCATTATAATTTATTCCTCATGAGATGACACTTGTCATATGTAACTCTTGTGCTTGTCCTATCTCTATTTGTAACATTATTCTATATATATGCTTGATTTTAGCATTGAATGTATCTTCCACATGAGTATAGTGAAAAATTACTCCTTTTGTAAGCTATTGGAGTAATATACAAGTTGGTTTTGCCTTCTCTTATTACTATATTTAGTGTTTAGGCATGAATGGTTGATCTTGTCTACTATTTATTTTGTAATACTTAACATGTTGTCTAATTCTCTCACCTATACATATTTTTAACTCACACTTACAAGTCATATGAACTGTCTAAGTGGTCTTTTGAAGGTTAAATGAGACAATATTCCATTAGTGTCTCATATACCTCTTAGAAACTATCCCTCCTTACCTAATCATCATTCACCATCTTCATATTAAAATATTGATGTAAGAGGAGGAGATTAGGAGTAGTGTATGAATAGATTAGTCTTATGTTCATTATGATTTTTTTGATGTGTAGTGGTGGTGAACAATTTGGTGCATCACATCCTTAGTTATTTTACTTTCATTTCTCTCTTCCTTTTCCCTTGTAAGTCAGGAGGCTTAGTTTTTAGTTCAAAGGTGATGGAACTTTTGATGATAATAGTTTTAGCATACCCAGTGGGACTAGAGACAACATCCATTGAATATTTATTAGTGTTGGTCTTTAATGTACCAAGCTTTAGAGGCATGAATATAAACACCAATGATGCCTCCAAGCACATTAAACTAGTGTTATCATCCTAGGTATTCTTTCAAACAAGTAAACCTTGTATTTTTCCTTTCTGATGAAGTCTCATGTCTATTTTTGGAGCGGATTTCTATTTTAATCAAATTGGTGAGCCATTTCAATCTTATGTTTATCCTTGTCAGTAGCATGTTGATCCTTAATAACAATCTAATGATCCATATCAATCCTAAAATGACCTACGTACCCTTCCACTAGTAGAATTTGGTAAATAAATAACTACGTGACTAAAAATTTTAATCATGACAACTAAAAATGACTAAATTATACTAATTTTTTACAACATAGCTATAAGTGACTGAATAAATGACTAATTTGATCATCAGATAAAAAACACAACTAAATAATTAGTCACACAAATAAAAATTATACAACATGATATTAATGTGGGTATTTAAAAAAAAATTGAATTGGGTAAGTATTGGTGGGAGTGGGTTGTATTGCACATGAAGGTATATTATCAAATTGGGAAATTATTTGTGGTAGTGGGGAGTACAGTAGAGTGCAAAATTTAGTAGAGATAATTCAATGGGGGAGTGGGGAGTACAATTGGCATTATTTGTGCAATGCACCTCTACAAATAGAAAGAGTGTTTGTTAATTATTAATGGAGCTAGAGTTGACCAGAGAGTGTTTATTTTCCAAATTGATGGCATGAGGCATTTTGGGTTTTAGCGTATAAGTATATTAGCTTCTTGTATGGGAAAAAAATCTTGTTTGGATAGGACCTAGAGACATTTGAAAAGATAGGCAAGGAATTCAGTTTTTATTGTAATGAATTTGAAGTCAGTGAAGACCTATGAAGTGAAGTTAAATTTGGGGATGCCCTCTATAGTGATTTCAGAGTTAATTCAAAATGATCTTTACATTAAACAAAAAAATTTATAGTTTTCTAATTGGCAACTCTATCTAGCTAGGAGAATAAAATCAATGTATTATAAGAGACGAGTTACATAAATAGGAGGGTATCTTATCATAAAACATTGACTACAATGTAAAAATTTGGAGTTCTAGATATTGTCAAAGAATTGGATGCTTTTATTCATTGTATAATAAATAAAATGTAGTGACCATATCTTGAAGTTGTCTATTTGTGTTCCATGTTATCATGCATGGGTATGATATTAATATCTAATTTTGTAACCAATTCACCAACCTAATCCTTGAGGATCCTTTTCACTAAGACTTAATGGCATGGGTAGTGAATGTACATCATAATTAGTTTATTATCAGTTTGTGTAACTTACAGTAGTTACAAAGGCAACTGAGTGCTAGAACCATATAGGGAATTCTCATTTTATCAGACTATATTTTCATTAGTTTCCTTTACACATTTTAGAGCATATGGGAATTGAACTTGTAACATGCATCCAAATTTCAATTCCTTTGATCAATTTGACATTAAACCATGGTCTCATGTCCCTATAATAGGCCTCAGTGCTTGGGTAATATTTGTACAAGCCTAATCTATTAATTGCATAGAATCCTATAAGATGGTCTCATATGCTATCGTTAAAAGTTATGCTAGTTCATCAAATAAATGTGGTCACCAAAATATTTTAATTGATACTATATGTACACACATGGTAGTATATCAATTATTATAACAAGTCATCTTATCTCAACATGTTATTAATTTATGCTAGTATGTAATGCTCAAAGTTATAACAAAGAATTCATTAGTCTATTTTTAGTGTTTGTGTATTCATTAACATTGATAAGGTTGACATATGTCTAAATGCTTATGGTTTATCAATAGAACAAGCATAAATTCCATGTTACATTTCTAAAACATTTATTTAATTATCATCTAGACAAGGAAGGCCTCAACAAAACATTGATAAAAATAACATTTGTTTATTTCCAATCATAAAAAAACATATGATTTTGTAGAGTGATGCTCAGTTGTATTTATTGAATTTGAATTATTGCAAAGTGATTTATATCCTATAGAGTGATTTAATTATAATTATTTATAGTGTTATGTATCCTAATTCTGTGAAGTGCTTTGAATTTTTGCTAAGTCGTGAAGAGTGTTGAAGAGAATGAGTTTACATGTATTAGATCCTAAGTAAGTTAAGATTTTTAGATTTAGATTTTTTTCTTCAAATAGGAAACTAAATTAATATTGAAATGCAGAACATTATAGATGGATCAATTTTGAATGTTGAATATGGATCAATACCATGCATATGATGAGAGATTTTCCAATGAGAGGGACATGGAAAAATATCCTTGTCCATGTAATAATTGTCTTCATGGAAAGGTGAAAAAAGGAAATGTGATTTATCAACATATGATAAGATATGGGCATAATGGTATAATCCCTTAGGATTTCAATTATTATGAATATATGATATAATTGTAGAGTGTGAGAGATGAAGAGGAAAAAAACATAGATGAAGTGGAACCAAACATAGACGAAGAGGAAACAATGTTAGACAAAGGGTTTGAAGTTGATAGAATGTTGAATGAGGGTCTAAATGATGATTGGGACAAGTTGATGGAGGATGATTTAAATGTCGTTTATGCTATTTATAATTTAAGTCATTTGACAACAATACTTTAAATTATTAACTTGCAAGTGCTGTTTAGTTGGAAAAATGAGAATGCAGAACATTTATTGAAATTATTAAGTTTGTTGTTACCACCTAACTCCAAATTACCAATAAAATGAAGTCAATGTAAAATTTAAATCACTAAGCTAGGATTAGGGTATGAAAACATCTACACATGTGTGAATGGTTGTGTATTATTTCAAAATAATATTACAAGTGAGAGTGAATGTCTAAAATGTCATTAAGCAAGTTATAGACAAGGGTTTAAATCAACTATGGTTCCTAGAAAGGTTCTTCATCACTTTTTGATAATCCAAAGATTACTCTAAATGTATAGGTGCAAAGACATTGCTGAACTTATGCAATGACATGCCCAAAATAAGAGCACAGATGGAAAATAATGATGTGTGCCTAATTTTAATATGTGAATGGAATTTGATAATATATGGCCTAATTTTTCCCAAGATCCTGATAATAGAAGGTTGGGTTCGTCTCTAGATAGGGTGAACCAACTATTAGTTCAAAATACTAAATGGTCAACTTGGCCAGTGTTTCTAATAAATTATAACTTGCCTCCATGATTATCAATTAAACCGTTTTTCTTAATGTTATCATTGATTATACCAAGAAAGAAAAGTGTGACTTCAGATGCAATCAAAGCTTATCTAGAGCCATTATATGATAAGTTAATGGAATTTTGGAAAGGAATTAAAGAAATTTAATCTTTAAGGGATGCTCATTCAATCAACATCACTTTAAGATCTTCCTTATTGTTTACAATTCATGATCTTCCTACATATGGCACATTATCTGGTCACTTTGTTCATGGATACCATGGATATCTTAATTATTTAAGGATTTTGTGAGGCACTCAATAATTTTTTATAAGTGTATTTATTATGGACATCATGCTTACCTTAAAATGTATCATCCATATCATCGACAAAAAAACATGTTTCAATGGTCAAGAAGAAATAGTGAAGCACCATTGCTAGTAACGGGTGATAATATTATTGATAATGGACAAATAAGAATGTCATTTATAATTGAAAATGATGGGATTGTTGGTAGTAGATATGATCCATGTAATGAATGTGATGTAAAATGGTTGTAAATAGTCTATAAGTTTCCATACTTTAAGGATATAACCATTAAGCATAATGCTGACTTTATGCATAGTGACAAAAATATAGCCTATGCTATTATAGAAAATCTTTTTGGTGATTTTGATATTATTTCATCATGTGAAGACTTTTGGCAACTAAAGATTCATCAAAATATTTGGGTTGAAAATTATGATGATGAAAAATATATAAAACCTATTATTCCTTATGTCTATACAAAAGAACAATGTGCACAATTCTTACAGTTGATGTTTCAGACTCACTTTCCCACTAGATATGTAAGTAGTAGTATTAGAATTCAATTTGACATTAATAGCTTAAGAGGCCTTAGGACCCATGATTATCATGTCATAATCAATAATATTTTACCTATTGTGGTAAATATATCAAGTTTGGAAAAAGGGCCAAGAATTACAATTAATATTAAAGAGAATGAGTGTACATGTATTATATCCTTCAAACTTTGATAGTTTGAGGGAGAAGGTTGTTGAAGTCCTTTGTCTATTGGAATAGGAATTTTCACCAATAATCTTTAAAATTTCTATTCATCTTTTGATACATATATAATATGAACTAGAGCATTGTGGCCCAATAAATATGAGATGGATGTATCCTATACAATGATAAATGAAGGTTTTGAAAAAAATTGTTCATACTAGGGAAAAACTAGAAGGCAACATGTTATAGGGATATTCACAGCAAGAGGCCATGGGATTTTGCATAGAATATATGAAGGATTTTTTAAATGTCAATCTACATGTATGGGATGATGAAGAAGATGAGAGAGTTGCAATTAAATTATTTTAAGGCAATGGATGTCACTTCAAGCTATCAAATCAATAAAAGTGTGATACATGCCTATATTATTCAAAACACATCTTCATTCATTAAGTGGCACAGGTAAAAAAACGTTACACAATAATTTATTTACTCAATTAAATTTACATGTTTATATTATAAATCTTACTATTTGTATGTTAATATTCTATGTAGAAAATATGAAGAGAATCAATCTTAGATACAACATCGACCTCAAAAGAGCATACGTCATGATTTGATTAAAGGTGATTCTTTTCCATAATTTGAAGAATGGATTGCTAATGCAGTTAGTGATGCAAAATAAGAAGGTCAAGATATAACAATGGAGGAAAGTGAACTTTTAAAATATCCACATTTATGGGCTATACATTTTAGTGGAATGTGGGCCTATGGTAGTCTTTTAAGAGTGGAATAAAAAGATAAATTGTGATTGTGTTGTTAGTGCTGAAATTTTTCATGAAACTGAGAAGAAATTTTATGTTGGATCCATCCAAAAAATTATTCGAGTTGATTTTGGTGAAAATAGTCCTATATTATTAAAATATAAGTGGATTTGACCATCCATAGTATAATTTGATGAATATGGATTTATACATGCAAATACATGACAATTTTTATTAGAGACAAATGAGCCATATGTTTCCCCTATTAAAATTAATGAATGATTTCTAATTTATGATGTAAAAAGTCCAAGATGGTCATATGTCATTCAAATATAGTCTCATTCAAAATGAAAATTCATGGAATTTTTTGATATAATACCAGATGGGCAATATGTTAATTTACAAGAAGCATTCCAAGAAGTGGATGAGGATGATGATGGAGTGGTTGAAGAAGATATTTTGATTACAAATGAATATATTGGGAGAGATAATGTATTTCATGTCATAGATGAGGATGAGGAAGAAAATCAAGCAGATGAAAACATTAGTGATCAGGATTTTGATCTTGCTGGCAATGTAGATGATTATGCTGATGTTTTATCACCTTAACTAACATATTACCTTAACTTGTTAGATTTTCACATAAAATTTGGTTACATGTATGGTGTAATTTATTATTTAATGTAATAAATATATGTGTGTAGATGTGCTTATTCATTGTTGTTTTATTGATACATTTCTAAATGTAATAATCATTATTCTACTGGTACAATGTATACAAAACCTAAGATGTTCACTGCTGATTTGAAGTGCATTTAAAGTTAGGTTCAATCATTCTTCTTAGTTTTGTTAATTTGGTTGAAATTAATTTTATTTAGTTAAAATATAATTTCTTGTATGTCCTATATATTTTCTAGATGCTAGACTTTTCTATCTTCTTTAGAACTACTAGATATGAAAAGAATAAAGCAAGGTCTAAAGTTGTCAAATAATGAAACAAGATACCTGTGAAGTAAACAAATCTTTAAAATATTAGAAATAAATTGTAGTCATTTATCTGATATTTGGATAGCTTTAGTTTGTAATACAACTTCTAGCCTCCACATGCATTGAATATCTTGTGTGAAGGAAACAATAATGAACATCTATGATTTAATAACACCTATATATATCTTAACATTAGGTGAACAAAATATTTAACTTATACTATTAAACAATTTGTGTAAAAAGACAAGTAGAATTCCCTATCATTCTCCCCTTTCCTGTTATGTTCCCCTTAAATTTAGTACTATCATACTATTCTAGATCATGTTATGTTTTAATGCTTCAATTCTCCCCTTTGACATCAATGACAAAGGTGATAGTCAATTAGCCACTGACTTAAATCTCCTCGTCAAATTATAGTGCAATAACTTTAGAAGAATAGAACTAGAATAAGAGGTCAATGATGAATTATAAGACCAAAATATTCAAGTTACAAGGGTTCCATACTTAGGCAAAATTGTTAAAAATGACAACCCCTATGTTAGGACCTTCAAAATTAGCCTAGTTTCATTATCATAACTAGTCCTCAACATAGTGACTAAATCCCTAATTCCTATGATAAAATTCTCTCTACCTAACTAAGCCTCATTAAAAATAATAAAATGATCTCTTAGGTCTGACTGACACTAAAAACTAAAACTAAGATACTACAAAATTATAAAATTGTTAATCTTACCAATAAAACAATATCTAAAATACTGCATTCATAATATACCCCTATATTCCCACTAAAATACATAAAAAAATCCAATAGTATAGCCCTGTAGGGGGTAAATAGTGACACTATGGCATGGTGGTGAATAATCACTCAATTATTATAACTATCACACTACCCCATAGGAGTCTAAAGGGGTGTGCATGGGGCGGCGGTATGAGATTGTCTAACCCCCTATCCCACAACAATCAAAGTAGAATTATGTGGTATAATAGGGAGAGTAAAATGCTAAGTCTATCACACCGTTGCCCCACAATGGTCTTGATATGATAGATCACTACTATGGTACAAGCTATCAAAGGATTTAAATCATTAGTGGAAATGATTACACCTCTAAACATGAACCGTTCTATTTCCCAAGATCAAAGACATGTATTCAAACTTGAAATATGGATAGATTATGAAATATTTTTTAGTAATTGACGTTAATAGTGAGATGACCAAGATAAACAATAAATATACTTAGGATTTGATACCATTTTACAATCATTTACATAGCTCAGCATACCAAAGGCAAGGGAGTTCAAGGAGGAAGACTCTAAAGCTATTATTTCACCATGTAAGTTCACAAAAGCCCTCTTTAGAAAGTGTATAAGAGCTGAATTTACTCAATTCTACATTTAGACACTAAACTAGAAGAGGTATAAATACTGTTAAACTAACCCAATCAACCTTTAGGTGGTTAGTAACTTAAAGTTACTTGCTTTTAGCCCTGATTGGGTAAAGCACAATATATTATATTTTGCTATTTTGCTTCTTTTTCTCCTTTCCATTGTCCTTATCTTAATCATCTTTTAGCAGCACATCCAAGTTTCTATGAATGTGAGGGATCCATATAGCTACTATGGAGGATCCTCTTCATTCATTTAATTTATTTCTAAGATAGTTGGATGTGTCTGTAAAAACCAATTACTTATTATCATAGTAATAGTTGGTTATGTGTAGTGGATACAGGCTTCTATAGGTGAAAGTCTATAGTTGTTATGGGAAACCTATAGATGAAAACCTATAATTGCTATGGGCAACCTATATGTGGAAAACCTATAGTTTGGTAGTTGTTATGGGCAACTTGTAGGTGAAAGTCTACAGTTTCTATGGGCAACCTATAGGTGAAAACTTGTAGGTTGGAGCCACTATAGGCTAGAAGCCCCTTTTTCTATGGGCTTCCTTATAAGTTTTGTGACCAAGTAATATTATTTCAATTTTATTCTACCCTTAAAATGTCTATTAAATAAGGTTACACAATTATAATCTAATCAAATAAAAAACATCATTAATCCATAACACAACATGTATATTTTAATACACACATATAAGTCATGGATAGTTATAGGGACTCATATAGTAAAAATATACACAACTAGGTATGGATGAGGCTATAAATAGAATAATTAGTGGCCTCATCATACCCCTCTACTTAAACTCTCGCTTGTTCTTGAACAAAATTTATTTGCATTTTGAATCCACAATATTTCCTGAAATCTAAGGGCTCAGTACAACCCATCCCTTTTAAGATATAAAAACCTTTAGCATCATCTATGTTTTTCCACCTTTTTTTTCCTCTTTGTTAGCTATCACATTCCCTTCCCATTCAAGAATTGGGAACCAAAACATTGGTGGATCCAACCAACTTATCCTTCTCTTCCTAAAAATCTAAATGTACATATATATACTTTGTATATTTCCTCTCTGAGGTTTTGAGGGGAATAAGGTTATTTTCATTTCAAGATATCTAAAAGCTCTGCCCATCTTTGTAAATAGGAAACAAAAATTTGTTTTTCATCTCCCTCCATGAGGCTCAAGTAGTGGTTCTAGACCTTTACTTATATGTTTGTGACCCATACTCATGGAGTATTTAAATCTATAAAAAAAATCCATTCCTCTATTATAGCTTTTGAATTAATAGATTTACCCCTAATCATTAGGGTAGCCTTTTTTTATTTCTCTTGACAGTCCTCAACCTATTTATTTCTTATTATTTCATTGAGGACATATGAGGTAAAGGCATTCAATTAGACATCCCCTAGGTATATATTGGGATTCCACTTTGTGTCGTGTGGCACAACTTATTTATTCATGTAAAACTCACTCAATTATGCATGAATATTAGGGTCAACATGCCTATAAATCTCAAAGAAAGACTTAGAATCACATACCATGTAGGACTAATCATTGTATATCCTATCATATCTAAATTTGGGCCACCTTTTTCTAAGTATATATCATATACCCTAGAGTGTGATTTGTATTTCATTAACATCTCAGCAGTCTCATGCATGTTAGTGATTTTCTCTTTCAAATAAGTGATCCTAGTCTCAGCCATTTCTATGCTTTTTTTAAATCTTCCTATTTCTCCCTTGCTTCAACATATACATTAAACCTTTGTATCAAATTCTTATCATAAGTTTCATCATCACTACACTTTTCATCAAGAAATATCAAAAGGTCATCAGTTTCTACTGGCCTAGCAACTGAAAGCTCTACACCAATTACTTCTTATATTGTAAGTAATTTTGTAGTGGTCTCTTTAAAAAAACTTACTGTGGAATGGTACCAAAGATAGAGCATTATCTATTGTAAGTTATTTTTGGGGTACACTAATGCCATCTATAGGTAAGTTGGATGAAGCTATAGTCGGCACTTCTAAGGGAGTTGTTTTAGGCTTGTTCGATGTCCTTTCCTTGCTTGACTCTACTTCCATAGATGGCTTTAGAAATTTTTTTGCCCGCAGAAGTGTTTTCAGGCTTCTTTTTCCTTTTAACTCTTCTATTTTATTCCTTAACTTATATATATCTTCCATGGCTTATTCCAAAGTTTGGAACTCCTGGTCATGAGGAAGTATGTCTTGCTTTACTACTTCTTCCATGGTACTTTCTTCAAGCAATTCTTCCTCTTTTAAAGCATGATATGATAGTCTTATTTCTTCTTCTATATATCCTATTTGTTTGAGTAGTTTCATGTCTTCTTCTCCCAATCTAGGTTTCTCAGGTGACTACATTTCTTCTTCTTTTCTAGACTCTTCTTCAATAAACCATTCTGATATCTCAAACCCATCAAAGGCTTATGAAGTTTGTGTTCCTTCTTCGTCTATTCATCCTCACTGATGTATATAGGTGATGATGTTAGGGTTGACCTTGATCTTTTAATTCTATGAGACCTCCTAAGAGGTCTCCTTCTCTTTGATGTAGAGGGATTCTTCCTTTTAGTTTGATTTTGCTTTTTATGAGGGGGATCTATTGAAACATACTTCTCCTATATAGTTGGTGATAGAAGAAATTCATACTGAGGATCAAGTTTTGTGGCATCTCCTTCTTCTTGTGCAACTAGTGATGGAAGAGCTTAATCTCCTTTTTAAGGAGCCATGGTGGAAGATTATACTTATTGTGTTTAAATAGTTATAATAGTAGGAGAAGGAATATCCTACCCAATTTGCTTTGGTGGACTTTCTTCCTCTGTATCCTTAGTAGGTGGCACTAATTTTCTTTGTCTTCTCTTACTCATAGTAACTATAGGTGAAACTATAGTAGCTACGAGTTGACTAGTTGCATTAGTTCCTATAGTATTCTCTTGTACTATTTTCTAGACATGTCTTTTGGGAGACTCCCCTTCATTATTTTCATCCTCTTGTTGAGGTTCACCAGTCCTTAAGGTTAGAAACTATTCCCAATTAAGGTTAGGTCTAGTATCTCTTATTCCTGATTTAACCAACAACCAAATCAAATAATGATGAGATAAGGCTTTCTCTAACCCCCTTTGGTATTCTTTAAATTTTTTTTAGGATATTCCATGAGTGGTTTGGGACATTAATAGTCCCACCATGCCTTAAATGATTCAAAAATTTGAATTGGAAAGTATAGATCAAGGAGTGCCTACCTTCACATATCATATATTTGATGATATATCATGCCAATTCTCTATAGGCTAGGGGTTGTCTTAGTATCTCCACACCTCTTTTCTTAATCACTAATCTTTCATTGTCTTGACAAAACTATTATCTAGCTAGTTGGCCATTAGGTTTTTCTTCCCATTTTTCTCCAATTCTTGGCAACACAGTAACTTGGCTTACCATTTCTTTTATAACTGGAAATGTGATGCCAAATACTATCACCTATTCTCTTGTAAAAGACCCTACAAATTCTCTAGTGAGAGGATCTACAAAATGCTATAATTTCTCAAAATAGGTAGCCCATCCAACCCTACTAAAGTTTTCCTAGTTGTTTGGCTCTCCTTGCAACTGCTTGTGGTCTGAGGGTTCCCTTCTCACTACTTAACCTCCCATTCTAGCTAGTTTATCTTCCTATCAAAATTTTCAAATAGATATCTCTTCAAAACACCCAATTTTACTTTCAAATTGCTTCCTGTAGTGAAGCAAGTTTCTTCAATAATGGTAGTTTTTTTTGTAGGCTTCAGTAATGTCTTACTTAGGTCTTTTTGTGAATGAGATTTGTTCTTGAAGTGGAAAACAATAAAATTTTTTGTTTTCCCCAATCAAATATAAGTGTAGTTATGGCATAATCATGGGATTTTAATCCACATGTATATATTATCATGTGATTGATTGCTCACAGAGTTCTTCCCCCAACATAAAGTGTGACTTTTCCCCAAGTGATTTGGTACATCTAGGATGTAAAAAGATAGGATGGGGTCATAATGAGGGTTTTGAGTGGTGAGTTGGCATAACTCAGGACTAGACTCAATAAATGATGTTTTAATGATTAAATATACTTTTTAGTATAATGCATGCTATATTAAAAAAGAAAGTGTTTTCTATGACTAAAAGATACATCGTACCTTTATAATTATTTATTTATAGGGTTGTGGTGTAGTAAATATGCATGTGAATGTTTACCAAAAGGGAAGTTTAGCTTGTTCTTTCTTCACGCAATTATTACCTTGGTAGTAATGATTTTGTTGTACTATTACCCTTGGGTAATTATGTGATCATAGTGTCATGTCCTTTTATTAGGCCCTCAACAACCTGTATGTAATCACGATAACTTGTAAAACACTGGAGTAATGTTCTTGTAGTGGTATAAGAAACTATTGCCATCCTTCTATAAGGTGGTTGTTACAGATCTTTGTTTGTTATCCAAGTCAGATACTTTATAATCATGTAGGAAGGTGGGTGATGGAATTTGCTAGCCTTGATCTCCTTTGTATGAGCATAATGATGGCTTGTTTCTCTTTTGTCTTACTCCCAGTAAATGAGGATGTTTGTTGATGAATTCTTTTTTAGTAAACTTGTAATTTGGCAATCAACTAGTTTATCA
>JARHVA010008216.1:422500-533595 GCA_037957365.1 Torreya grandis
GATAGTCTCCTTGATCTCAAAAATCCAATGCTTGTTTGTCAGTTTGAGTAACCCCTTCTTAAGGAAGAACATGTTTTATAGGAGACAAATTAAGAAGGCCAAGTTCTAGGTATAAGTGAGCCTCAAGAACACTATAAAAAAGACACATGAAGTGAACATGAGGAAGAAATCATAATTGGCACACCCTTTGGTGAATAAAATAGAAAATTGGTATTTCAAGATGAAGGGAAAAGTGACCTTGATGATGTGGCAATAAAAATTTGAAAGAGAAAACACTCTTGAAGGTGAAAAAATATCATTTGAAATAGTTGCAGTAGTTGCCTAGCTTGTTAGTTATCACAACAATATCATGGAGAGCTTATTGATGAATTGGAGCAACTAGATACACTAGAGATTCATTTGGATATCTTACAATATGTCTCAAGTGACTAGGAAGAGGTAAAATGTTTATTTGAAATCTTTCATTTGATTGAAAATGATGTCCATCTTTCTTATTTTAAAGAGTAATTGGTTGATTTATCATAGAATAATCTCAAGGAAGCATTTGCATTGAGAGTCTTAATGAAAAGGTTTCAGATAATATTTAAGTGGAAAACCTCTAAAGTGAACAAAAATAAGTCTTAAATGTGATAGAAATGGCCTCTCATGAGAAACAAATATAGATAGAAGAGGCAAACTTGCAGCTATGTTATGATTCTATTGAAGAGTGTGAAGCATTAAACCATCCTATTGTCCCTCAAGATAATGGTAAGAATCAAATTAAAATTGGCATACTTCAGGGTGACCAAGAACAACCTGCCTTTTTGAAATAACTAGAAAATTTTTGCTCAAGTTTGGATAGTACACCAATAGCCTATGAGGAGAATGCTAAGATGACTATTTTGGCCAATGAACATGGTCAAGACATATATGAGAAATTTCTTAAGGAGAAAATCCTAAGTCATCACCAAGAGGTTTAAGTTCATCATGTAGAAAATTATGATGAAAATGGTACTTTTCAAGGTGAGCAAGAGATGGATTTAAAAGATATAATAGAAGTTTAGGTTGTTGTTGTTGTTACCCTTATAAATAAAAATGTGATCAGCTTATATATCTATAACATTATAAATGATGGATAATAGTATGAGGTAAGATTTGAAGATCAAGATGAATTTGTGTTCAGTGGGGACATGTTTGTTATTTTTGGTCCATTTGAGGTCATGCCACAGAAGGTAGTCTACAAGAAATGAGCTAGTCAAGAAAAAACAAACTAAGATTAATAACTTATACATCATTCTTATTCAACACATAAAGGCGACATAATGATTTTTCCCTTTGATCCAAAAGGATCAGTTCAAAAGGGATAGTTGTTCATATTAATTCTTTGTTTCATTTTCCCTAAGAGCTTCCTAACATAGTGTGTGTCTTGTTTGTTTTGGTGTCTTACTTTGGTATGATTTCTTCTTGTCTTGTTGTGTGTGTTGGTGAAGGTAGTCAGTTGTTCCATTAATTTCAATATATTTTCAATCAGATTCAAGGTCCAATCAGTTCTAATTTTGAGTAATAGGTGACTCCATAAGCCAATGGAGTATAAGGCAACTAGTCTAGATGCATAGCAAATATGCAATCCTAGGGGGTCACCAAAGATGTTAGCCAAAATTTGACTACCATAAATGATTATCCTTGTAAAATTTTATTTAATTGATCTTAAATTTTTTGATATCCATTATTAATGTCTTGTATTAGTTATTAATAATCTAGGATAATAGGTAATGTGTCTTCCTTGGCAACTTACAAGGTCATTTAAGATGGTCTAGTTGGTAGGTTCATCTAGTCACTTTGTCTTGTCATTAAATGGTCGTTATTTATGATCTTCATTATTTTTTTAGCATTATTTACTATAGGTTTGACAAAATTAAGGTTAAGTGTGAAATCAAGTTTATTAGGAACTATGATCAATGAAGCATTGTGGTGACCCTTCAAAGAAAAAAATGATCTAAAGCTTACCAAATTGACCAAGGAACAAAGATATTAATTTGATAATATTGTATTTCAAGCAATTTGGAAATATTAAGGTATTTCTGATAATTTTAAAGTGTTTCAACTAGTTTAGTCTTATTATACATTTCAATATTGGGATGATACTTTCTAGTAAAAGAGAGAATGTGAAGGTTATATTATGTAATTGGGGTGTTTTAAATATATATAACACCCATGTTGTGATATCATGTTTTACATGTCTATACATATCCTCCAATTGTTTTGGCACACTGATTTCTAACATTGAAATCCCCTTTACAACTACCCATTTATCATTTATAACGTCAAAATGATAATTTATTGAGATATCTATAGGTAAATAAGGGTTTTAAAAGTTTTAAAACTTGTTTCCACATCTATACAAGTCAGGGGAAGGTGAAGAGTGACTTGGATCACCATCTACAATAGTTCTAAAGGGAAGAATATTTAGATTCTGAAAGAAAAAATATTTTTGAGGTCATTTGAAAAGGGTTTCTATTGATGGACAACATAAAAAAACTTCCATGAGTATCCATGGTATTCTCATATCCAAATCCATTCAAAAAGTTAAGCTATAGAGTCAAACAATGCAAAAACCCACTCCATTTCTCCATCAAGTTTCTTGGCAGCTTAGGGCAATTATCCAATTTTCACCTATTAGTATAAGGAGAGAGAAATTTTAATTTGAATATATTAATAATAGTATTGGAACATAATACACTTTCAATTTGTGGCATTTTTTATTTGGTTAAGCCCCTTAACTATATGAATAATCATTAAGAAGTTAAGGGTGTACAAAAGGAACTCAAAGCCCCTTCAAGGTTGATTTTATTCAAATGAAGGGTTTTGAAGTTGAATGAATGTGTGAATATTTTTTTTGAGATTATATTGAAAATTATTTGACCCTTTTAATACCCTGTTTTCTTAGTTTCTTAATGATCAAGTTTGGAGTAATACCAAATATCATTTAGTTGTTACTTTGAACCAAACAATCAAGTTAGCAAGAAATGTGAGGTGTTTTAGGTGTATATAATAGATGAAATGATATATTTAATAGTTGGTAAAATATAATAAAGTTATCTCATATATAATCAATCACCATTAGATGAATTTAATTCAAGGAGGATAGATAAATATGGATGCATAAGCTAAACTATTTGAACTTGTAGCCATAGTGGAATAACCCTGGTCAGATGAGGATATGTTTAAATTTTTATGATATTTGAATGAAATTTACATATTAATAGGTAATTTAATACCAATAGAAATATTTTTTTATGTGTAAATATTACATTTTAAAAACCCTATTATCCTATTCAAGAAAAAGTTCATGAGGGTTTGTGAAACTAAAGGTCTTTAGACTTGTAGGTCACTATTGACATCATAAGTTGCTCATGAGTAATGTACATGGCATTTTTAAAACATGATATTATGTAATTTTTATTTTTACCAAAGTTATCCTAGAATATTTAAAACCTATCACTTCTCAAAGTTTAACTCACCCTACACTCAAATGGATTATGTAGGCCAAAATAGACTATGTAGACATAAAGAACATGACTTTATTAGACTTCACTATCAACATTTAGTTATGAAGGGCTTGTAACAAGTCATGAAAAATAATGGAACACCATTCATAGTGTTAAATTTTATCAAATAGGTTCAAGAAGGCATACAATCATGAAAATGAAGGTTTTTAGCCTAAATGGCTACCTACAAGGCTATAACAAGTAGCATGGGCAAAACACAAGTTGATGATAAGTGTTTTGAGGAAAAAAGTTAAATAAGGTATTATGAAATATATATATATATATATATATATATATATATATATATATATATATAACCCTAAAGATCATTCAAATTTCTTGAGACCAAAAATGTACTTACAACTCCCCTTGCAAACTCCTCAAATGGACTGTGCACTTACAAGTTTGTTAGAAACCTAAGAGGTATATATGAATATGGAGGTTTGAATATTGAAGAAAAATAGTGGATTTGGTTTATTATTTTGATAATATGGTCTATAATGAATCTAAAATACTTTAACATATTAGTGAACTCAACTCTAACCCTCTTAAGAGCAAGGTTGTAGTGATACCTAGGTTGAGAGCATGCATCTATGAGTTGACAAATACAAATGATAAGGGAATATAAATTTTGAGATGAGGTTGATACTTGTAAGGTGTGAGAGTATTTAGGGGAAATATTATTAGGTTTTTAATAATTTTGATAAAATTAAACAATCAGGTAGAGGCATTTTGAGCATTGACAGATTAAGAAAGCCTAAACATAGACCTACAGGCTTGTCTTGGGCATACTTGAGGAAAGATGCACAGTTTGGATGAGAATGATTATTTAAGGGTGATGTAATATGAGAGGAAAATTAAATAAAATTTTGAGATTTTTTATAATCCTAAAGATGAGGACAAAAAACTCAAGTAGACTTTACTCAAGTTTGAAGAGCCATAGGCCTAAAAATAATTCCTATCAAAACCAAAAATGTGAAAAAAGATGAATTATTTGCTTTAGTTTTAAATTATATGACTTGTGTATGGTATTAAGGAATAAATATTCTTTCCATATTTACCATATGCAATTGGAATTAATAATAATACCTTAGAACAGGCCACTAGGGTCAAAATTAAGAGGCTACTTATAAACCCTTGATTTAGGGCTGAATAAGCCTGAAGGTATTAAACATACCAGAAACATGAATAGTTGTGTGGGAATATATAAGTATGTGTTTAAAAACTCACTAAATTAGTTTAAAACCAAAATGTTCATTTTGAGGGTCTTCTAATACAAAAATATACTTCTTTGTCTCTATACATAGGTTTGCCAACTCAAGAAATATTTTCACATGCTTATAACTCTCCTAAGGATTTTCATGTGATATTGAACACAATGTCATAGTTTTCAAGGGTTAATAGGATGAGAATATTGGTGTTAGTTTTCTCACTAAATCCAATATCTTTATAAACAATGGTTAAGTGAGACCACTCCAAAACCCTCATGTCACCTTGTTTGAAGCTCAAGAAGGCCTAAAACTATGCATACATTTTCCAAAAGGAAATATGTGGGAAGAAATATCTTAAGGATAATTAATGACCTATATTAACTCAAACCTTGTGGCATTATTTATGGAATTAAGGGCTTCATATTTATGAATCATTGTTAAGAATGAGAAGAGCCTAAAACCCTCCCAAAACTCTATAAATGACCTAATGACCAAGTTTTGGTTTCTATATAATTTAGATGCATCCATTTGACTTTAAAAACACTTGGATATCCATTTAACGTCTCTTTAACCTCTATTTAGTCCATTTTTAGCACATCTAGCCTGAGATAGTATAGAATTTGGCCTATAGATGATTGTTGTAGGCTTTGAATGGTAGCTTTTGATGGTTTTTTAGGAAAAATGAATGAGTGATACCTATTAGAATAAATTTAGACCAATTTTGACCTACATAATTTAGGGTAATATTATTATAGATACTCATGATGAAGGTTTACAATGAGTACAACTTCATTTTATTGTTTCAAGACACCTAATGGTGAGTAAGTTGCTATCAAGAGCTCCTAACACAACTAATGCACCTATGTATCAATCTTGGAGATTATTTTGAGATTGAATAGGGGTTTAATGATTACCTAGATGATGTTAAATAGGTTTTCAAGCTGTGAAAATAGTCCTCAAGCAAATAACTAGGCATATGATGGATAGATAGACTTGTTTTGTTGTCTTCATTTTCATCAAACATGTTGTTCTATCAAATGTAGGTTCTTATCAATTTGAAGACACTTGAGTCTTAATCCTTAGCTCCATGAAGTTAATAAATACATTTAAGTGGCTTAGGATGGTGTGGGAATACTCCAAGAATCATATTATAGAGTGGCACATGTCAAGACATAAACTTTTAATTCCTCTAATATAAGAATGGACAGCTTCAAATAAGGTTGATGAGTCATCAAGAAGGTCAAGATTCATTATACACCACCCTTGATGAAGAGGAGGATTAGATCAAGTTCACACATGTTGATAAGAGGCTTCATAATAGCTTACTTGTATATTTTCTTTATTTTAAATTGTTCTTCATGAGATGACACTTGTCATATGAAACTTGTATGCCTTTCCTCTTTCTTTCTCACATTATTATATGTATATGCCTGATTTTGGCATTCAATGTATCTTATTATTGACTATGGTGAAGCCCTTCTCATTTTTTAATCCACTGAAGTAATAAATAAGCTAGTTTTACCTTTTCTTATCATTTTGTTTTAGTTTTTAGGGATGAATGGTTGATCTTGTCTAGTGTTAATTAAGTTCTCCTTGACATGTTGTCTCATTATCTCACCTATATGTAGTTTGAACTCACTCTTGCAGGTAATATGAATATTCTAAGTGGTCTTGTGAAGATTATGTGAGGCAATATTTTATTAATGTCTTCTATAACTCTTGGAAACCAACCCTCCTTTCCTAATCATCATCCACTACCTTCATATTTAAATACTAATGTAAGAGGATTAGATTAGGAGTAGCATATGAATATATTAGTCCTATGTTCATTGTGCATTTCTAGATGTGTGGTAGTGATAAACAATGTGGTGAATCACCTTCTTAGTTAATTTTATTTAATTTATCTTTCCCTTTTCCATTGTAAGTTAGTAGGCTTAGTTTTTAACTCATAAGTGATGCATCAAGGGAGGTATCCCTATTTAGAGGTTCAATCCATTATTTAGGTCATCCACAACCTAGGATTGTTCCTATTATGTCACTTAAGTGAAGAGTCTTGAACAACCTCATCAAGGGTGAAACTTGTGATGATAATAATAACTTTATAAATGAAGCACAAAATAAGTAAAATCTAGTCTATGCACTCCATATGTATTAATGTCACATTCATGTAATGATATATAAGATATGAGTAACAATCAAGACATGTAAAAATTATAGATAATTTATCATGTTATAGAGGCCATATAAATATATATCCTATGATAGTGAAACCTTTGGGATAATTTTCTACCAATATTGGCATGGACATTAGGTGGAGAAAATTATAACATCTATATGTCCATGTGTTACTTTTATGTTTTGAGTTATACCCATATACCATAAAATGAATGTGTATGAAAATAATAATCCATCTAACAAACATTTGATAATACAATATTTAAATAATATAGAAGTCATGTCATTCTTAAGTGTTGATTTCAACTTTTTTTAATTATTTGATTTGTTGGTATTTTTTAAATATTTCAAATAATCAAGTGAGGTGAAGAAGTAGTGGTTTCAAGAAAAATAGGTATATAAGGGATTAGAACAATAAAAACACATATGTCAAGGCATAGTGTACATTAGATTTTATAGCATCATAATTCAGAGGAAATAAAAGCAAGAAATGTGCCCCCATGATATATGTGTATTGAAATAATGTAGTATAATAACATATGTGGAGATAATTATACACATTCACATAGAATGTAAGAAGAATTGTATGATCATGTCACATTTGGTATGTATATATAGATGTACCTAACCATGCAAGCTCATATGGAGGACATAATATATATGAATAGTCAACATGAAAGAGTGAATAAGTAGAATAACATAAAAAAATGTGAAATAGAATCATTGTAGGATAAGTTTCATGAAAGTCTGGATGAAGATAATAATCAAGAGGCAAGGGCCAAATAATAATAAAGGTGAGGGATAGAAGAATGTTCAACTCAAATGAATATGATCAAATGTTTGTTAAAACATTAAAAAAATGGATGATATATCTAAGAGGTTATGTACAATAGATAATAATGAATCTTAACCAATGATTCATGTAAAGTTCTCTCCCATGAAGTTATTGCATTGAATACATGATATCTTATTGAGTTCTATATAAAATCACAAATTGAAATGTGGTGTTGAATTGAAGGTCCTATATCATATTTTCAATAATAGTTTGTGATTTATTTACTTTATTTATATATTATCCTTCTCTTTATATGGTAATAGTCACAAATTAATGCTCAAATGTATCATAGTAATAATATCTACTTATTTATTCACACATTTATCTTATCCATGATCTTCCTAGTGTTTCACTATATCGATCCAATGTTGGATTAATGTGAAATATAACACAACATGTTTCAAGCTCAAGTGTCATAAGATACTTTATATATCTAATGAATTATTTAAGTTCAATAATCCTTTTAAAATTTTGAATGCCATACTCAAGATATTTAATAAGTGTCATGCTACACATATTGACTTAGTTCATGTATTTGATGTAGGATCACCACTATCAATAATAATTTATATTTTATCTTAAATAACCAAAATATAATAGTATGATGCCCATGCATTCTAAGACATACATGATAGTATTTTTATTTATTTAAAGGATACAGAGATGTAATTGTGATCAAATTATGTGTTATCCACTCGTTTAGTTGTTAAAGAATGTGCATGTCAGTATGTGTCAATGGTAAGACTTTTATGCATTTTTTTATTCTATATTGAGTCCTTGTGTTTCCTAGTTATATGCTTTCTCTAGATCTCTCCTTGTTTTAAAATCATTTCCCTTAGAATCTAAGTTGAACTCTTATTAGGCTTATGTAAAAAAAATTGGACCATTAATTATAGATGTATTCTTTTTTTAATCTCTTCTTCAAATTAAAAATTTTGAGATACAAATCCATTGAATGGATATGTAGATATATTATTTAGACTAGGATGGCAAGAATTTTCTATATGCATAATATTGCCTTCAAAAAATGTAACATTTTTACCAAGTTTCTAATTTTACTTTATGGACATCTATATACATGTTCATATGGTAACTATCTAATTTAGAATGTTTTCAAAAGAAAAAAACCTAGGCGATTATGATTGAATATGAATACATGAACCCTTAAGAAAATGAGTGGGAGATAAATGAGATTGAGTAGGAATATGTTAACTAATTTAGTTATGTCATTTATGATTAGCATCATACCTTAAGTCTAGTTTTGATAGCATCAACTACATAATCCAGTATAATCTATGGAATACTAATGGTAGTGACATGGTAGCTAGTACAACCCTAAAGTCTAGGGGGATGAGGAAAAAATGGAGTTATGCATGTATCTTTGGTTTATGTGATAATCAAATTCAACTTAGAATTCTTGTTGCCATAATATGATTTAGTAAGGCTTGGGATCATTTATTGTTAATGTTAATATTATTAGTATTCTTAGATTTGATCAATTTATCTATATGATCAATCAAAATGCAACATAACCAAGTGGAAAATATGCAAGTAATACCTTTTTGGCTTATATTAATAAATAAATATAATGTCCATTCATTATATACATGGGTAATGTGTATTATTAAGTAATATTGAGAAACCAACTCTAAAATTAAAACCTAAGACTAAAAGGATGATACCCTATTGGAGACCTAGGGTTTGACATGATTTGAGGAATTTATGTGTTCACCAATACATATAACTCTAATTTTTTATTAGAAACCCTAATAGGATAGAAACTAGGATGTGAATTTATATTACCAAATATGGCATTTAAACTTAAATATCAATGTAGAATCTTGAAACATATTGCAATGAATTAAAAAGTGACATATGATAAGTATAGTATGAAAAGGGGATAAGTAAATATCTTCTTTGATTTACTATTTAGTTATGACTAACTTTTTGAAATCTAAAATAAATTAAATTATGTGTATTAATCATACAAATTTTAGACTATTTACATCCTCATAGGGTTGGTTCTATCAACCTTGGGTTGATATTGATTATAAATATGGGCCTCCATTAGTCAATAGTGATGTATGTGGAAAAACATTATTTAACCATATAATAACCAATACAAATAATGCTTTATTAAAATCATTCACAACTTAGGAAATTCAAAAACCAAAATTGATAGAAAAAAACACATAACTATCTATCCAAAACTACCACTACAAGATATCGCACAAGATGGGTCTGTTGGTGGATTTGTTAGCCTATCAAATCACTAGGTACATATAAACTCTAAAGACAAATATAGTTTATATGAGAACAAAAGTGAAGTAAAATAATGTTACATCCATTGTTTTGAAGCACATTTTCAACCTTAGAGAAAAGTAAGCATGTCATAATCCATAAAAATGTAACTGGTGTATAATAAAGCACTTTGTTTCTTCAATTTTAATAATTTTTTATCATATAACTCATATATATAGACATAGAGTCATAAACATAACCAATCTAAGGGATCCAAAATTTTTGACGAACTAAATAAATAGTTACATGACTACCTTTGGGAAAAATCCAACAAGGAAAAAATAGCCATACAACAAAAATCAAATGCAAAATGATTGGATTTAAAAATATATAAATCAATAAAATAAAATAAATATTCCACTGGGATTTTTAGTTTACCTTGAGTTATAACTTTGTTACAATGCTTGTATCTTGTGACCTATCGGTCTTCACACAAAAAATTCATAAAACTCATAAAATTTGTAGAAAGTATGTCCATACGTCTCCAACATCTATTATTTTTAATCATTTCACAATTTATAAAGATAAAATTCCAAAAAGTATTCCATAAACTAATTTTTGACAAAAAAATTATTGACCAAAATTTGGTTTGGTGGGTTTTGAACCTTGAACCTATTTCTTGTAGGTGACTTATAAACTGACTTTAACCATTTACTCTATAAGGCTCTATGAGATATATATGGAATATATATTATTTAAATTATATTTTTTGAGGTTTCATAATATAAATATATTTGTCCATATAAAATTCAGCCAACTATGAATTTGATTAAGGTAAAAATAAAACTAGATATTCCTCTTGTGGAGCCAACATAGAAGTTTAAAAATATAGTAGTACATAAATGTTTAATCAAGATTCAACACCATACCAATTCATTAAAAACCCTTATGCACTATACCAAGCTATACAAATGAATTTCAAGTGAGGTTTTTTGGTTCAATAAATCTATACCAATTCATACAATGCCTTCTAATGCCCCTATAGAGTGCTATAAAGTTATAAAATAGGAAATAGATTATTCAAATGACATAAAACTTTTCACATCAGATTTGAAAATTATTTTTATAATTTTTTGGATATATAAAATTCATTTATCTTATGTTAAACACTATGAAATAACTTCTAAATGTCATACAATAGTAAACGAGGGTTTCAAATTTTATTCAGGTAGTACAAATATGATATTGGGTATGGAAAATTAGTTTTTGGAAGCTTTGGATCATGCATATTGTATTTTTAGTGTTTATGGGATTAAAAAATAAAAAAATAAATATATGACATTCAAATACCTTTCTTGAATCTTCATACCCTTGATTTATTTCTCTCTTCTACACAGTTTGGTTTGGTCCCATATTAATGCTCGCCTTGAAAACATGGCTCTAATATGAATTTTGGGACCATTGAAAAAAGGTAAACAAAATAATATTAAATTGAAAAAAAAATGTTTCAAAGTTAAAATATTATTTAATTATAAAATATTTCAAAAGATTTTTTTCATATGGGAATCAACTACCTTATGGGTTCAGTCTATAAAATAACTAACTTATAATTTATTATCAATAATAAATTTATTATTTAATAAAAATAATGCTACAAAATATTTACCAAGGTAAAATAGTATAAAATTAAAACATCTATCTCATATGATATAAAATCCCCTATACAAACACCTACTAACAATAAAAGGACTTTACATTCGATGAACCAAAAATATTGTCCCTGTGTGATGATAGTGACCTGTGCACACTAAGATTGAACTAAAGGTTTTGGAATGTATATATGATATAATAATTTATTTTATCATAGACTATAAGGTTCTTTTAGGTGTTTGATAACAAATGGATAGGTTCAAACTCTTAGGGTAGCATGTGTGTGTGAGAGAATAACTTGTTAGGACCATACTTATGTTTGCAAGTCAAGCATTTTAAATGTATTTAAATATTATCATTCTCAATTAAATAATAATAAATATTAGTATCTAAAATATGTGTCTTATTATAATTAATATCAACATTTTTCTTCTAAATTATGTTTTACATATGATGGTTTAAGGTAAAGTTTCTATTAGTCGAATGTGTTTCTCATCTATGTTAATCATACAAGGTTTTGATATCAAAATTTTGGGTTGCATATTTTTCATGTCAATATCCATTCATGAAGGAATAAATAATATGTTTTAATTAAATAACCTTTTTAACAATTTATGAAAATGTTCAAAAAATTGTGTAAATTATCTCTGTTGAATAGAAGAAAGGGCAATCCTAGTATTAGGTTGTCAAATATCATTAACTATTTTTTTAGCCTTTTTATTGCTATCATTAGTCTTACCTTTGAAATTTTCTTCACTTTGAAATTTTTATTTTTTCTAGTTTTGATCTTTTACTTTAAATTTCTCATGGTGATAAGCTTGACCTCATTATCTATTATATGGATAGTGTCATTAAATAAAATATTTAAAATGTTTGAACATAAATAACTTAAGGATGGACATAAGTGGATTTATATTTAAAATATATTTTAATTAATTTTGATCCATAATATTTTTAATTATTTAAATCATAATAATTTATATAAGGTCATAGTCACTAGTGGGAACATTAGGTCCTTGTTCGAGTCATGCAATTTAAGAATATTGAACCTCAATAATGTGATAATAAATGGTTACCTAAATTATGAAATGATGTACTAATTTAATATTAAATACATATAAAGTAATAGTTATTACTGTCCCTAAGAAAATTATTTTTTAATTACATATCATTACCTACATAATTTAGACATGAAACACATAAGAGATTTTTCTGTATAATGAATATTTGTATATATCTAAGAAGTAAGAGGTGGTGTCCCCATAACAGGTGTACTAATTATAGGCACAATTTATATAACCATAGGTGGAAACACATGAATACAAATATTAATAATGATAATCTCAAGACGTAATGTAAAATGTGAGCCTCTAAAAGGTGGATTAGTATCATTAAAAAGTTAATCATGTTATTCCATAAGTATTGTTTCCTTAGATATTTATTTTCATATATAGTAACATGAAACAATGATCCAATCAAATTGGGGTGTAACTCAATATATTATTCAAGATCTATCTAATTTACATAATAAAATTGATCATCAAAATAATTATTATATTTTATGTGTCTATATACATTTAAAAAGTATACAAATAATTGGTATCTTGCATTATAGCTATTTATCTCTAAAGGTTTTATAAGAAAAAAAATTAAACCATAATATAATAAAGGTCCTAAGAATAAACCCTAATAAGAAATAAATATGAAATGCTAATAAAATTGTTAAACTCTAATATATAAGGAAACCTTGGGTTTTTTTATATCAATTTAATAATTGGGTTCATAAAATGTTTTCATTATTTTACACCTAAGATACATGTATGTATGTATTAATATAGGTAGGTAGGTATGTGTGACATAAATACATACATACATACATGTATGTATGTATATACATATGTGTGTGTGTGTGTGTGTGTGTGTGTGTGTGTGTGTGTGTGTGTGTGTGTGTGTGTGTGTGTGTGTGTGTGTGTGTGTGTGTGTGTGTGTGTGTGTGTGAACTTTAGTCTACATTTTTCATGTTCTTTTTCACATTCAAGCTATTATTTAAATACACTAATTTTTCCTCCATTTAATGTTAAAAATAACTCATTAATATGCATATTATCAAAATAAGATACATGAATGCAAAAAAATTCACACATGGTGGTCAAAAAATTATCTTCCCAACTTTTTTTGAAGATAAAACATAATCTTCGTAAAACATGAAGGTCTATAGAGAATTTCATGGATGTATAAAGAATAAAAATAATCACCCCTTAATCTAATAGTAAGGATAATATATGAAGAAACAATGATTCTCATATTTATGATCCATATGAGTAATATGGTGATTTTCCTCAATTTTGAGGTGATCTGTACAAACTTTGAACTATGCCAATGAAACCCTAAATATATAAGATAATTTAAGTAGGGTTTATCCTGGATGAGCCCATTCTCAAAGTGAATATGTGTATTATAGTAAAGTTGAAGCTTTGAGGAAGTTATATTACAAGGATATAACCATTTGTACTAAAGTCAAGGTTTATAGATCTCATTTAAGTAGAGATAATAATGGGGAGGTCTTGGCATCTACGTTAGTTATGACATTAATAAAATAAGTCAAGCCTAATTTTTTAAATAACTGACATTTATTTAACTATTATATTGAAGTTTTTAGTTTTTACTTGTGTTGGAAATATTGTCATTGATGTCAAAGGTCTAGCATTATTGGTGATAAAGGCCCCATTGCATTTAATGATGTTTGTAATAGATATATCTTGGATAATGTGTGTTAATATTTATTTAATATTAACAAATATTTTTTTGGTTACATATGAGACAAAAGAAGGGCCCATGGAGAAGTCAAAGAGCCACAGGGTAAAGACAAAAAAAGGATGGGATGCATTTTCCCATGAAGAGTCATCTTAGGGAATTCCAAGAGTCACCAAGTGAAGACAAAAGAAGAAGGGCACAATTTCTCATGAAGGGACACTTTGAGGAATACGAAAAGTCACCAAAGTAAAGATAAAAGAGGGAAGGACGTTTTTGCTCATGAAGGGTCACCACATGACATTTCAAAGGCAAGCATATGAAGGGTCATACAAGTCTAGCGCCATTTTCCATAAGGATTGAAGGGTCACAAAGGGGGAAGGCCAAAAGTCATTTGGAAAGCTATAAATAAAGGCTTGGGAAGCCATTTGTATTGTGTGTGAGAGAGGTTGATTTGATATTATAATATCTAGCTCAGAAGATCATTTGAAAGAGAAGAATATGGTTTGTTTTTGTTATATCTAGCTTAAAAGAGCAAAGGTGAGAGAGAGGAAAGAGATGTTGTAATGAACTATCATTTTTTGAGATAGCAACATTGAAAGATAGTTGTGTGGTATACATAAAGGGGTTGGTGCTCCTATGGGTTGGTGCTCAGCAAAGGGGTTAGTGCTCAGCAAAGGAGTTGGTGCTCCTATGGGTTGGTGCTAAGTGTTAGCTCTAGGTAGGCCCTTTGCCATTGATGTCAAAGGGGGAGAATACCAAGTACATGTACAGGTGTAGAAATAGGTATATGGAATAGATATAGGTTTCTATAGTAAGGAGAGTTACTGTATGTTTCTAGATGATAGGATATGCAAGTGACATGATATGATAGTTTCAAGATTGAGGTTGCCATCAGTGACAAAGGTGGAGATTGTTGGAAATATTGTCATTGATGTCAAAGGTCTAGCATTATTGTTGATAAAGGCCCCATTACATTTAATGATGTTTGTAATAGATATATCTTGGCTAATGTGTGTTAATATTTATTTAATTTTAATAAATATATTTTTGGTTGTATATGAGACAAAATAAGGGCCCATGGAGAAGTCAAAGAGCCATGGGGTAAATAAAAAAGAAGGATGGGATGCATTTTCCCATGAAGAGTCATCTTTGGGAATTTCAAGAGTCACCAAGTGAAGACAAAAGAGGAAGGGTGCAATTTCTCATGAAGGGACACTTTGAGGAATACAAAAAGTCACCAAAGTAAAGACAAAAGAAGGAAGGACATTTTTGCTCATGAAGGGTCACCACATGACTTTTCAAAGGCAAGAATATGAAAGGTCATACTAGTTTGGCACCATTTTCCATGAGGATTGAAGGGTCACAAAGGGGGAAGGCCAAAGGTCATTTGGAAAGCTATAAATAAAGGCTTGAGAAGCCATTTGTAATGTGTGAGAGAGAGGTTGATTTGATATTATAATATCTATCTTAGAAGAGCATTTGAGAGAGAAGAATATGATTTGTATTTGTAATATCTAGCTTAGAAGAGCAAATGTGAGAGAGAGGAAAGAGATGTTGTAATGAACCATCATTTGTTGAGATAGCAACATTGAGAGATAGTTGTGTGGTATACATAAAGTGGTTGGTTCTCCTATGGGTTGGTGCCCATGAATAGTTTCTAGGTTGGTGCTCAGCAAAGGGGTTGGTGCTCAGCAAAAGGGATAGTGCTCCTATGGGTCGATTCTCATGAATAGTTGTTGGGTTGGTGCTCAGTAAAGGGGTTGTTGCTCATGAATAGTTCTTGGGTTGGTGCTCAACAAAGGGTTTGGTGCTCCTAAAAGTTGGTGCTTGCAAATATTGTTTGGGTTGGTGCTCATTCATATACTTGAGATTGTTCTCTATGGTTTTTCCCACATTCGGTTTCCACATTATATCTAGTGTCTCTCTCTATCTTGTGTGGTGTTTATTGTTTGATATTTAATGCATATCTTGAATGTTTGATTGAGTGGAATTTTTTTAAGGGAAAGTTTTATAAAATATACGATATACTAATTTTCCCCCTCTCAATATATCGCATGCTTAACAATTGGTATTAGAGTAGGTTTCTTGAGAAATAGTTTAATAGCTTGAAGGTAAATCAAGGAAAAGTATAAGATGGCCAAGTAGCTAAAGAAGGAAAATCAAGAGTTGAAATATGTGGTTGAAGCTCTTAAAGAATAGGTTTGTATCTTGGATTCTAAGTTGGCTATAGAAGTAAAATAAAATAAGATATTTATTCAGGATCTTAAGAATCAATTAGAGGTTGTAAATTCAAGTTTGAAATCAAGAGAAGTAGAGTGTAATCAGTTAAAGGTTGAGTTAGGCTCTTTAAAAGATAATTATGAGAAGCTTATAATAAATGTTAAGAAAGATCATGAAATATTAGTCCAAGGAAAGAAGGATGCAAGCTTTGAATTCAAATCAAAGAAGCCAATCAGGCAGCCCAATGCTTTCAAGTTTTGAAATTCTTTTCATGGCCATTGTTTTGTTTTTCATCATGCTGGTCATAGGGCAAGAGACTGTATGAGGAGAAGCAATCATTTAAAGGGAGATCTTAGTCACATTCAAGAAAAAGGTATGAGAAATGTTGTTTGATTTTGTTGTCATAAGGTTGGCCATATTGCTAAATTATGTCAAAATAAAGTAAAGATAAATTCAAGGTATGTCAAAGGATATAGAGCCCCTAGAAAATATGAGAAGATTCAAATTCAGGTTTGGAGACCTAAAATAGTAAAGGTTAATCAGGTTGAGTTTAAGAGTGAGAATGAATTACTTGCTATAGTAGATAAAGAATCAGATAAGAAGGATTGTGAAGAATCTCTTGTTACATTTGAGCATGAGCTTTTTCAAGATAAGATAGTTGAAAAAGTTGAGAAGATAAAAAACATCATAAATGTTGAGGTTAGTAAGTCAAAAAGGTTAGACATGATTAAACAGATTCTAAAAGAAAAACACAAGAAGATAAAGGAAGAAATAGAGGAGATGTGGGAATCTCCTGAGATTTGTTTCTATGACCCTTTGTGTGGGGTGTCTCTTCTAGGCTTCAAGGAGAAACTTTTAAGAAAAATTGAAGCATGGTGGATGCTATTGGGTCTTGGCTATGTTGTATGACAAAATGGTAAGTTGGTAGATTAATTTTTATATCTTTTGAGGGAATAGATTTTTGAAGAAAATTTTGCACTGGTATTAAGGTTTGAGGCTATTAGAATGATTCTTGCATATGCAGTGTTTAAAAGTTTTAAAGTCTTTCAAATGATTATGGTCATAAGAAATTAGAATGTTGAAAAAGAGTTAATAGTTTTAGAAATAAGGAGAAGGATACTCATGTAGATTCAATCAAGAAGGATTAGAGTTTCAAAGCTCCATTCATCAAAAAGATGGTTCAGATATGTTCATGGCAAAAGAAACAACCTGAAGATTATATGTAGGTGCAAACAACTTTGCATGTAATAAATAAATATCAGCCATGGTTCATGTATAGTAGATGTTTGAGGCATATGATAGGATATAAAAGTAAGTTCATAACTCTAAAGAAGATCAATGGTGGCACAGTGAGATTTGGAGATAAAACCACTACTAGGATAGCTGGAAAAGGTACTTTGAGTTTGGATTATGATAGAACCAAGAATAAGAATGTTTTGTGTGAAAAAGGTATTGACTGTTAGTCAGATATGTGATTAGGGATATACATTAAAGTTTCATGCAAAAGGTTGTGAGATTAGAAGAAAAGATTCAAATGAGTTGTTTGCAGATGCTCAAAGGATAGGAAACAATGTGTATGTAATGTCAGATATCTTCTCAAAGGCACAATCAAAGGACACATTCAAATATCTATGAGAGGAGTTGGGAGTAATTTATATTACTTCGTGCCATTGATGTTCAACATTAGTTGAGGGGGAGCTAAGTGTTAACTCCAAGTAGGTCCTTTGCCATTGATGTCAAAGGGGGAGAATAATAGGTACAGGTACAGGGGTAGAAATAGGTACAGGGAATAGATATAGGTTGCTATAGTAAGGTTAAGTTACTACATGTTTTTAGATGATAGGATATGTAGGTGACAAGATATGGTAGTTTCAGGATTGAGGTTACCATCAATGACAAAGGGGGAGATTATTGGAAATATTGCCATTGATGTCAAAGGTCTAGCATTAATGGTGATAAAGGCCCCATTACATTTAATGATGTTTGTAATAGATATATCTTGGCTAATGTGTGTTAATATTTATTTAATATTAATGAATGTATTTTTGGTTCCATATGAGATAAAAGAAGGGCCCATGGAGAAGTCAAAGAGCCACGGGGTAAAGACAAAAGAAGGATGGGATGCATTTTCCCATGAAGAGTCATCTTTGGGAATTCCAAGAGTCACCAAGTGAAGACAAAGAGGAATGACAAAATTTCTCATGAAGGGACACTTTGAGGAATACGAAAAGTCACCAAAGTAAATACAAAAGAGTGAAGGATGTTTTTGCTTCATGAAGGGTCACCATATGACTTTTAAAAGGCAAGCATATGAAGGGTCATACAAGTTTGGCACCATTTTGTATGAGGATTGAAGGGTCACAAAGGGGGAAGGCCAAAGGTCATTTGGAAAGCTATAAATAAATGGTTGAGAAGCCATTTGTAATGTGTGTGAGAGAGGTTGATTTGATATTATAATATCTAGCTTAGAAGAGCATTTGAGAGAGAAGAATATAATTTGTATTTGTTATTTCTATCTTAGAAGAGTAAAGGTGAGAGAGAGGAAAGAGATGTTGTAATGAACTATCATTTGTTGAGATAACAACATTGAGAGATAGTTGTGTGGTCTACACAAAGGGGTTGGTGCTCTTGTTGGTTGGTGCTCATGAATAGTTGTTGGGTTGGTCCTTAGTAAAGGGATTGGTGCTCCTGTGGGTTGGTGTTCGACAAAGGTGTTGGTGCTCCTGTGGATTGGTGCTCACGAATAGTTTCTAGGTTGGTGCTCGGCAAAGGGGTTGGTGCTCGTGTGGGTTGGTGCTCAGTAAAGGGGTTAGTGATCCTATGGGTTAGTGCTCATGAATTATTTCTGGGTTGGGCTTGACAAAAGGGTTGGTGCTCTTATGGGTTGGTGCTCATGAATAGTTGTTGGGTTGGTGCTCAACAAAGGGGTTGGTGCTCTTATGGGTTGATGCTCAAGAATTGTTGCTAGGTTGGTGCTCAAAAAAGGGGTTGGTTCCCCTGTGGGTTGGTACTCACAAATATTTACTAGGTTGGTGCTTAGCAAAGGGGTTTATGCTCCTATGGGTTTCTTCTCACGAATAGTTGCAGGGTTGGTGCTCAGTAAAGGGGTTGGTGCTCCTACAAATTGGTACTTGCAAATATTGTTTGGGTTTGTGCTCACTCATATACTTGAGATTGTTCTCTGTGGTTTTTCCCATATTGGGTTTCCACGTTATAATTGGTGTCTCTCTCTATCTTGTGTGGTGCTTATTGTTTGATTTTTATTGCATATCTTGAATGTTTTATTAAGTGGAATTTTGTTAAGGGAAAGTTTTATAAGATATATGATATACTGATTTACCCCCCTCTAAGTATATCCGGTGCTTAACAATTGTTATCAGAGCAGGTTTCATGAGAAATAGTTTAACAGCTTGAAGGTAGATCAAGGAAAAGTACAAGATGGCCAAGTAGCTAAAGAAGGAGAATCAAGAGTTGAAATCTATGGTTGAAGCTCTTAAAGCACATGTGTGTATCTTAGATTATAAGTTGGCTATAGAAGTAAAATAAAATAAGATATTTATTCAAGATCTTAATAATCAATTAGAGGATGTAAATTCAAGTTTGAAATCAAGAGAAGAAGAGTGTAATTAGTTGAAGGTTGAGTTAGGCTCTTTAAAAGATAATCATAAGAAGCTTATAATCAAGGTTGAGAAAGATCATGAAATATTAGTCCAAGAAAAGAAGGATTCAAGTTTTGAAGTTAAATCAAAGAAGCCAATCAGGCAGCCCAATGCTTTCAAGTTTTCAAATTCTTTTCATGGCCATTGTTTTATTTGTCATCATGTTGGTCATAGGACAAGAGACTATATGAGGAGAAGCAATCAGTCAAAGGGAGATCTTAGTCACATTCAATAAAAAGGGATGAATTTTTTTTTTTGCTTTTGTTGTCATAAGGTTGGCAATATTGTTAAATTATATCAAAATAAAGTAAAGAGATATTCAAGGTATGTCAAAGGATATAGAGCCCCTAGAAAATATGAGAATATTCAAATTTAGGTTTGGAGACCTAAAATATTAAAGGTTAATCAAGTTGAGTTTAAGAGAGAGAATGAAATACTTGCTATAGTAGATAAAGAATCATATAAGAAAGATTGTGAAGAATCTCTTATTACATTTGAACATGAGCTTTGTCAAGATAAGATAGTTGCAAAAGTTGAGAAGATGAAAAACATCATAAATGTTGAGGTTAGTAAGTCAAAAAGGTTAGGCATGCTTAAATGGATTCTAAAAGAAAAACACAAGAAGATCAAGGAAGAAACAGAGGAGATGTGGGAATCGATGTGGGAATCTCTTGAGATTTGTTTCTAGGACCCTTTTTGTGGGGTGTCTCTTCTAGGCTTCAATGAGACACTTTTAAGAAAAATTGAGGCATGGTGGATGCTATTGGGTCTTGGCTATGTTGCATGAAGAAAAAGTGAGTTGGTAGATTAATTTGTATATCTTTTGAGGGAATATATTTTTGAAGAAAATTTTGCACTAGTGTCAAGGTTTGAGGCTATTAGAATGATTCTTGCATATGCAGTGTTTAAAAGTTTTAAAGTGTTTCAAATGATTATGGTTATAAGAAATTTGAATTTTGGAAAAGAGCTAATAGTTTTATAAATAAGGAGAAGGATACTCATGTAGATTCAATTAAGAAGGATCAAAGTTTTAAAGCTCCATTCATCAGAAAGAAGGTTCAGATATGTTCATGCCAGAAGAAACAACCTGAAGATTTTATGTTGTTGCGAATAGATTTGAATTTAAGAAATAAAGATCAGACATGGTTCATGTATAGTGGATCTTTGAGGTATATGACAGGAGATAAAATTAAGTTCATAACTCTAAAGAAGATCAATGGTGGCATAGTGAGATTTGGATAAAACCACTGCTAGGATAGCTGGAAAACGTACTTTGAGTTTGGATTATGAAAGAACCAAGACTAAGAATGTTTTGTATGAAAAAGGTATTGAGTGTTAGTCAAATATGTGATCAGGGATATACATTAAAGTTTCATGCAAAAGTTTGTGAGATTAGAAGAAAAGATTCAAATGATTTTTTTGCAGATGCTCAAAGGCTAGGGAATAATGTGTATGCATTATCATATATCTTCTCAAAGGTACGATCAAAGGACACATTAAAATATCTATGAGAAGAGTTGGGACTAACTTTTATTACTTCTTACCATTGATGTTTAGCATTAGTTGAGGGGGACCTAAGTGTTAGCTCTAGGTAGGCCCTTTGCCATTGATGTCAAAGGGGGAGAATAATAAGTACATGAACAAATGTAGAAATAGGTATAGGGAATAGATATAGGTTGCTACAGTAAGGGGAGTTACTTTATGTTTTTAGATGACAGGATATGTAGCTGACATGATATGGCAGTTTAAAGATTGAGGTTGCCATCAGTGACAAAGGGGGAGATTGTTGGAAATATTGTCATTGATGTCAAAGGTCTAGCATTATTGGTGATAAAGGCCCCATTGCATTTAATGATGTTTGTAATAGATATATCTTGGCTAATGTTTGTTAATATTTATTTAATATTAATGAATATATTTTTGGTTGCATATGAGACAAAAGAAGGGCCCATGGAGAAGTCAAAGGGCCATGGGGTAAAGACAAAAGAAGGATGGGATGCATTTTCTGAAGAAGAGTCATCTTGGGGAATTCCAAGAGTCACCAAGTGAAGACAAAAGAGGAAGGGTGAAATTTCTCATGAAGGGACACTTTGAGGAATATGAAAAGTCACCAAAGTAAAGACAAAAGAGGGAAGGATGTTTTTGCTCATGAAGGGTCACCACATGACTTTTCAAAGGCAAGCATATGAAAGGTCATACAAGTTTGGCGCCATTTTCCATGAGGATTGAAGGGTCACAAAGGGGGAAGGCCAAAGGTCATTTGGAAAGCTATAAATAAAGGCTTGAGAATCCATTTGTAATGTGTGTGAGAGAGATTGATTTGATATTGTAATATCTAGCTTAGAAGAGCATTTGAGAGAGAAGAATATGATTTGTATTTGTTATATCTAGCTTAGAAGAGCAAAGAGATGTTGTAATGAACTATCTTTTTTTGAAATAGCAACATTGAGAGATAGTTGTGTGGTATACACAAAGGGGTTGGTGCTCCCATGGGTTGGTGCTCACGAATAGTTATTGGGTTGGTGCTCGGTAAAGGGGTTGGTGCTCCTGTGGGTTAGTGCTCATGAATTATTTATGGGTTGTTGCTCCGCAAAGGGGTTGGTGCTCATGAATAGTTGTTGGGTTGGTGCTGGGCAAAGGGGTTGGTGCTCTTGTGGGTTAGTGCTCATGAATTGTTGTTGTGTTGGTGCTCGGGAAAGGGGTTGGTTCTCATGAATAGTTGTTGGGTTGATGCTCGGCAAAGGGGTTGGTGCTCATGAATAGTTGTTGGGTTGGTGCTTAGCAAAGGGGTTGGTGCTCCTATGGGTTGGTGCTCATGAATAGTTGCTAGGTTGGTGCTCAGCAAAGGATTTGGTTCTCTTGCAAGTTGGTGCTCATTCATATACTTGAGATTATTTTCTGTGGTTTTTTCCACATTGGGTTTCCACATTACATCTAGTGTCTCTCTCTATCTTGTGTGGTGTTTATTGTTTGAGTTTTATTGCATATCTTGAATGTTTGATTAAGTGAAATTTGGTTAAGGGAAATTTTTATAAGATATATGATATACTAATTCACCCCCCCTCTTAGTATATCCCATGCATAAGAACTTGAAGTTAATTAAAAAATAGTAATGCCTTGGACATACAACAAAGTTTGGAATCCTTCTTTTATAGAAACATTTTTTAAGCATGATGAAATGATGCATCTAAATTGAAGTCATATATCATTAGTTTGTGATAAATTTATGAAGAGGTAATATAATTATTAATCAACCAAATATGTGACTAATCCAATACAAGTTCCTTGAAATGTATATCTATAAATTATTTTAAATAAATATTTTTAATGTACTTGTATTATTATATACATTTCAATATTGAAAATTTTAATTAAATCTAAATATATCTCCGAAAGGTATGGAGGGAAATAATGTATTTTCCTTGATGGGAGATACCTTTTTTTACATTTAGGAATAATATAGATAAATAGAACAAAAGTTCTCTTATTAATTTATCTCACATTTCCCTTTTCCATAACAAATTAAACTATGTAATTAGTCTTCCATTAAAACACGTGATCTTCCAATTATTTAACTATCCAATGGAAAATTGAATGTGATGCAATCAAAATGTTTACTAAACATTAGACAAATGGTAGTTAAAAAAATACTCCAAATTCATAAATTTTTGGATCCAATGGGAAACTTTTTTTTTTCAATTGACCACAAATTTCTTAATGATTTAGAGGCCAAACTCCAAAACCCACCTAGGAGTCACAATAAGTTTATTGAAAAATAATAAGAGACTCACATATGTGATTTGAATTGTTAATGAACACATGCAAGTTTTTGTAGACTGTAATAGTTACAAAGAGAGGTCATAACCTATTAAAATGTGTTTTTGTAAATATATAATATAATGATTATGTGGTTATATGGACCCATTTTCTTAAAGTTCACAATGATTGTGTCCTATCCATTAGGTTAAATTAATTTCATGGTTTAAAAACACCTAAATATTAAAGATGAGATTAAAATATGTTGACTTAAAAAACATGCCAACTCTTAATTAAGTATATGTGGTTTTTTTTTGTTTGACTTTAAAGTGTATAAAAGGTGCTAAAATTCCATTTGACCTTATGAAATATTTCTTGTAAAGTGTGTTTTTTTATTTACACATTTTCAAATTCATTATTTACAATCCATAAATATTTTTCACTATCAAAATTCGTGCATCAAATCACATGCTCATGCAAATACCCAAGTGATCTTTTAGAAATATTTTGATTTTTGATTTGATAGCAACCCATGTACGATCCCATAACATCTCTATATTTTTTCAAGTATTCCTATGAAATCTATAATAAAAACTAACATGGATAAATTATCAAAAAAATAATCTTTTAAAATCAAGGAAAGACAAATTAGAATTAATCTACTTGGTTTTTCTGTGAAATATGAGGGTACCCCTATATAAGTTCCTTGGATCTCCAATTTTTTGAAAAATTAGAGTGATCCTCTAGACTTATAAATCTTGTAAAATGTGATAAATATTTGATGTATTTATCCATATAATATTTAGTGAAAAAAATATAAAACATAAACAAATGTAAGGTAATATAAAACATAATAGGGTTAAGAAATGTTAAACACAAGACCATTATAAAACCACACACATCTCTTGTCAGGGCATTCTATATTTTTGAAAACTATTTATACCTTTGATTGTATCATAGGTGTCCTTAGTGTTCAAATAACAATTATCATTTTAGAATTCTAGGAATTTAGAGCATGAGTAGTAGGTTTTGGTAACTTATGTCACTTGTGGTGAAATAATGACAGGGAAATGTTTAATTCTTCCACAAAATTTATATTAATTTATGGCTAAGATCCATCATGGACTAAATATTTTCAAAGTGTAAGTATCTATGATAATACTAATGAATTATGATCAAAGCATAAACTACAGATTAATCTAAATGAACATTTACAATGAAATCTAAACTAAAATGATCTAGTTAAAAAATAATCAAAAGAGAAAGGTAAGGCATAAAGAGAATAAGTGATTACTGATCTTAGCCCCAAACATTATGACATTTTTTTAATCACAATTAAGTATGCATTTAACCAGTATATAGTGCAAAATAGCATAAGGTCAGATCTCACTACACATTAGGAAAACCTCCAAAGATGATATAAATAAATACAAGTAAGAACCAAATTTACTTTATAGATTTACTACCACATTCAAATAACATTAGCACATTCTAATGCAAAACAAATAAAATGAAGAGAATTCTAGATCATTTAACTAATCTAGCATAATCACAAATTAGCAACCCCACAATCAAAGATGTAACTAAAAATTCATATAAAGTATTCAAATTTAAGACTTAAGACTAACAACTGAGAAAAAATCCATGTTACATTTGATTAAAAAAAATTTGGACAATCTTTTCAAAATTCATTAATTGTATTAACTACTCAAAGTATAATTTTTTTCTCAAAGTCCTCTCACTTTACAAGATGGTAATACTTCCTTTTATAGAAGGATAGAATAGTATACCAGTCAGCTACAAGATACAAATTTACAAAAAGTAAGGATAACTATCCTTTTTTCTACAAAGTTCTAGAATAAATTTGCTTTTCTATACTGAACTGATCTAGAAGCAATACTCTAACAAAATATCATATTCCTTAAAAAAATAATATTTCATTTTCAAAATCTTAAAATTATTTTTCAAAATGGAATATTAACTAATTGGTGGGCCCATTGCTAAAAGGCTCCCATGTTGCTCTTGTAGAAGCTCCATAGCTCTTTAATGTTATTCTTTGACAAGCTCCAAATCTATAGTTGGTCTTAGAATATAGAAATTCTATTTATTGGCTAAGTCATCAAAGTCTCTATTATCCCTTGCACTAGATTCCTTGATGCTTCTAGCGTCTACAATCTTTACTTTAGCAGTGAAGATCATGCCCATAATTCTGTTATTGTCACTACTAGATTGGCCCTGGCTTTTGCTTATCACTTCTTACTTCACCAAAGTGACTTTGTGCTTATATTCTTCATCATCAATAATGCCTAGGGATGTATACTTCATAAGATTAGCCAACATGGTGCCAAAGAGTTTCTTAATCTTGGTAAGCCACTCTTCATCATCCCTTAGGAGTCTATCCAAGCATGCTAACCAAGTACTTAAACTCTAGATATTATCCACCACTATCCCTAATATAAATTTTAAGCGGGCTAGGATAATGGTTTTTAATTTATGAATTCTATTCATAATCAATGTATTGATGAGATCTCTTATTTTAGCTTCTACATCTTGCCACTCTATAATCAATCCTTTAGTCATCTCACTCTGCTAGCTCAATGCATCATGTCTTAGCTTCATTCATTTTAAGGAGTCAAACATGTCAAAAAAAGATGCTTCAAAAAATTTTATTATGGCCTCAAGAACTGATAAGATAACCTTGGTATCTAAATCCTCCTTTTACCTCTCCAAATTATGTATCATTTACTTCATGCCTTTGATCCCTACTCTAATTTGAGTTGAATGGGCCTTGGTTAGGCTTTCTATATCCTCTTCATGGATGTGAAGTTCACAAGGCTACAGTCCTCAAACTAAAGTTAAGCCTATGAATGGCTCAACCTTTTGAAAGTTGAATTATTCACCTCTAATTATTATTTTCTTAGTGCTTAACCTTTCCAAGCCTATTCTCTCAGGGTTGAATTACACTATGGTAGATGACTCTATAATCTTAAGAAGTTATGGGACCTCCATCCTTGTGCTGCTTAAGGTACCCAAAGTTTCCACTTGTGTACCACTTGATGTTCCTGTGGTAATTATCCTTCTTGGTGATGACTTGCATATCTTCAATGGTTCAGACAAGCTTAGACTAATTCTTGTTGCCAGTGTTCAAGACCATAGTGTCTAGGTTAGTGTATTTTAAAACCCTTCCCTCACTATATGTAGATAGATACAATTCTTTCTTGTCCCCCAATTTTTCCCCAAATTGTTTCCCTTGAGCTGTCATGGCTTCCACACTTGAAAATTGCTCATAATTATATTGTAAATGGTTTCTGGGTTAGTTATTTTATGCTTGAATCATAATTGAACATATTTTAGACTTACTATAATCAATATAAGTTCACTTAAAGCCTTTTATGCAAGTTTTAGGAATTTTGAAGATTTAATGATGGTATCTTATTCAACCCTAGGCTTATATCTACCTCATATTTGATTTTGACTTTTACCTTTAAACTTTTGTATTTTGAGCACACAAGATCTTCTATTTTATTGTTTTGTGCTTGTGTGGCACTTATTTAGCATCTATCTAGCACTTTTGTGGCATTTTTCATAAATGCCATGAAGTACTAGCCATTATTTTTTGAAAACTTCCCATTGGTTTTATGCCATTAGATAATCATTTAAGGATAAATGCTAGCTATTAATTTTGATCCAAGCCATCGCTTGTTATTGGCTCCTTTTGGTATCAAACCTCATGGTTGTGCCACTTAGTAACTTCATGAAATTTTTGAAATTTGTAAATTATGTCAGTTGCATATCGAATGAGCATCCACCATGTGTCGAGCTTGCAAGATCTGAAAGCTTTGTTGAAAATTCATCAATGATTTAGTGCCATTGGATCAAGAGACATGATGAAGCATGGACCATTAGATCTTGTAAAATGCACAAACATCAATCATAGCATGGTCATAAAAATAAATTAAGCTAAAATTCTTAAATCTAAGTCTATTTCATATTAATAAACATGAAAAGACTCAGGTAAAGATATTTTATGGTATGTTTTAAAGCATAAATGACCCTTCAAATGACATAAAACATGCTCCTTTTGCCTAGACAAAATGTTAGATGAGATTAATTTTGTTGGCCTCATGGATGTCAATGGTAGTGTCTCAAACATCCAAATGATGTTTGTGAGGATGTCAAATTTAAGCTCATGGAATATTTTAGGTTTGGTGGGATTAAAGTTGTCAATCATGTAGACATCAAAGACAACCTCACAAATGTCAAATGATGTTTGTATGAATGTCAAATTTAAGCTCATCAAATTCTTATATATTAGTGTGGGGTGTTATATGGTAACTCTGTGGGGCTTCCTAGGATATCATATTAAATTTTATCGACTTTATTAAAATCCATGATGAAATGAGAACCATCTAATCAAGTTCTAAAAAGTTTCACACCATTTTTTTCATTTAATATGTAGGACCACTTGTTATCAAACTTTGAATGTAGGAGTGCTATGTAGCAGCTCCATGGAGCTTCTTGGGTATTTTAAATATTTGTCACTACATTCATTCCATTGGATCCTTGGTCCCAATTAAGTGTGAGTTATAGATTGTGATCTGGATGCTCACACATGATTAGTCTGAAGGAATATGTGATTAGTTTTATCAGGTTTTATTTTATTTATTTGATTAACAGTCATGATGAAGAGTGGATTGCCAAATCTATAAAGAAGTAAGGTATTTAAGTCAAGAGTCATGGTTTAAATAAAAACTTATGCTAAATCATTAAGGCTAAGGTCTCTTTCATGTTGATAAACATGAATGGGGCCTTAACATTTAGACTTTAGGTTAAGTAGCTAACAAAGGGACCATGCTAGGAAAATTAAAAGGGACCCTACCAAAACAAATGCTAGGCCTAGGTAGATAGAAATTTAGGATAAAGCTTTAATACTAAGGTCTCATTTTAATTGATAAATGTGAATATGGCCTTAGGGTTAAAAATTTAGGTTAATTATTTTTGGCAAAAGGGACCATGCTTAAAATAAAAGGACCTTGCTAGCATAACATTGGACCACATTAGAAATATGAGGGAAAAAGGGCAAATTAAAGGGGACTAAGCATAATTTTTACGCTAATCTTTGGTCGTGTTAAAAAACATGACCAAGCCTTAACATAAAAATGGGGTTTAAGTCCAAAATAAATTAAAAATATTCCCATTAAATGCTCCCACCAAATGCAAATTTTAACCAAGGGTTTTAAGTTAGGGTTTTTGGAGATCTTACAAAAATTAAAGCCTGAATAGAGTTAATTTGCAAATTCTAACCATGATTCATTAGTAAGATCTCCATGAAACCTGTAACTATAATACATGAAGACCAATTATTAGCAACATTAGGAAAGCTTAAAAAAAACCATAAATCAAGAAGCCAACTTTATCAAAGTGGATGATCTTAAAATTCTAACAATGATCTAATCACATTAATTTTTAAGGGTTAAGGCTTAAAGTATCTCAAGGATCCTAATTTTCAAAAAAATGGGATATATTGACCTCAATGAATGGTGACTTTCAAGGGAAACATATCAATATGTTAGAACTTACAAACTCTAGTTTAGAAAAACAAGTAAGTCATCCACTCCACTCGATCAGTGCCATTATCCAGATCAGTTTATGGTTGAAACAAAACTTGAACTTATATAACTAGGGTCATAACCATGCTATGTATGTACTTTGATTCCACTTACTATTTTCCATGGGATTTAGGGGACAACTTCTAGGTTTCATATCTTTAATTATTAATACTAACTTGGAGCATGCTTAGATATTTATTAAGACACATGCTTCTAGTTTAGGAAAGATTGGACATTGCTCTACTACCAAGTAGGCATTCATAGCCCTAATAAAGATGCTTTTGGCTCTGCCCATGTCCTTGCTCCACTACTATCCATGTGTCTATAACCCCAGTGGAGATTACCATAATCACATATGCATGGAAAGCTTTTGATTTTGCATTGCATTCTTATTTTTTTTAATTTTTAGATATTTTATGCCTTCATCAAGGTTGGGAAACAGAGTATCTAGGTTTAAGTATTTGGTCACATTTTTTATCCTTATGAAATCACCTATGGCTATAACCATTATCCCAAATAAGGATGTTCATTAAGTGCAAGCATGACTGTGCCTCAACAGATTAAGCTTTCATCCTACAATTGTAAATCTTCTTAAAACCAAATTTAGGTCAAGGTAATGTTTAATCTCTCATGGAGAAGTTGGTCTCTTTCATTAATCTTTACCAGTTTCTTCAAATCACAACATTAGGCTCATATTTAGATCCATGGTCAGCACATATATTAGGTTCATACCCACATTCCTGGACTTTGTATTTTCAAGAAAATTAAGTAAAATTTTCACTAAAGATTGTCCAAAAAGACCTATTGGAAGCAAGGAACAAATAAATAAAAATAAATATACAAAAAAAAGCAATAACATAAGAAACAAAAGGAAACAAATAGATATATAAATTCTTATATACAACAAGGGACATGAAGGAAAAAACCAAAAGAAAGTAACTAGCCTACCTACACTAAGTCTAACCATCTTACAAAGTTCTTCCATGAAAAACTTAGGAGAAGTAGAAAATAAGTAATGCTTGAGGTACTACCCATTAATGGGTAGTGTAAACTTTTATCCTTATAAGTCTTCGAGTCTAAAGGTGTTATCTTCCAGTGTGTCTTCAATCTGATATGGGCCAATCCAAAAAGGTGTGAACTTGCCATGTTTTCCCTTAGGCTCAGATGCTTTATCCCAAAGGAGAAATAAGTCTTCTTTTCTAAACACCTTGATCTCTAATCTTTAGTCAAACCAGCTCTTGAGTTTGGTTTTATGTCTATTAAAATTATCAAAGGCTTATTCTGGTACAACTTCCATTTGGATGATGTCTAGCAATCTTGAATTTTCAAGTTCTTAGTGTTCTTCCATATACTCTTACTTTAATTTATACATGGGAAACTTGAGAGTGATAAGGAAGATAGGCTCTTGGCCATACACCAATAAGAATAGTGATGCCTTTAAGTCTTGATTTATCCTTATCCTATCTACCCATAGTGCATACTTGAGAAGTTTATGCCAAGTTCTGGGCTTGTCTACATCAGACTTCTTGATTTCCTTCATTAAGTTCTTGTTGGTAGACTCAAACACTTCATATCCTTTGGCATATTAGTTAGATGAAAACTTGAGACAAATTCCATCATCATACACCCATTTTTTTAACTATATGGATATAAATGTAGATCCATTATCACACACCAATGAGATAGGGATTCCAAATCTAGTACATATGTTCTCCTCTAAGAAAATGATCACTTCTTCCATCTTACATTTTTTGGTGGCTATAGCTTCAGTCCACCTTGTGCATTGTGTAAAAATAATTATAAATAATTCCTAATTAGGGTAAAAATATGAAACTAAATATATGAAACTTATATATCAAATAAAAAGGAACAAATACACTTTATCATGTAAATGAAGCAGTGTGTTTTTATGGTGTAAAACTAGTAACTAGAGAGAGTTGAGCCTTTGAGGATTTCTTATTTTAAACACTTGGACTAGATTGTGCAAATCAAAAACCTTATTGGTAGAATAATTATTCTTAAAACTTTAAGATTCACTTGATTTTACCATCACACAACTCAAGATAGTATAATAGTTTGGAATCATTGTATGAATCCTAATAGAAAATTTTGTTGTAAAACTAGTACAAAAAATTCAATCAACCACTATACATTGAGTAAGATGCATTATAGTATAAAAATAGTGTGAAACTAATATGAAACAATTTTTGTGTATACAACATAATGAATGACATGAATTGTCATTTACTTCTACAAAAATTTGTGTTAAAACTATGAAATAAAGTGATCATGTACCATCCAAAATCCCCCAATCTAAAGTCTAAGTATATTTATTAAAATAATTAATTAAAAACATGTGTAACATTATATAACATGTGTCACATACAATTCCCCCAATTCAAGAAAAATCTATAATAATTTTGTGTATAAATCTAAAATTATTTCTAGGGAAACACTGAAAACTATTTTGTATACTAAGTATGATAATGAGAATTCATAAAAAATTTATTTGTATTTCCTAGCATGAAAACACATTTATTTAAATAACCACAACCCATATTTTGACCAGATGGTGTATTACTATCTAAATGTACTTTCTGGGCAAAAAGATGAGTATACAATGTGATAAACTAGCCAACTACTATTATTTTCTACTTGTGTAGTGGACTATTACAAATCAGTATTAATGACAACCTATTATTTATGCCCCCTATTTTGAGGTGATTTTTGAATCATGCATAATAAATTAGCTCAAAATAAAAGATATATGAATGATGTTATATAAATACTAAAATATGGAGTAATAATAATAACATTTATATCATGGAATCATATTGGTAATATGAATAAAATAGTAATGTATGATGTATGTATCTTCAATCATACATAGTGTCATTTCAATATAGATGTTAGTAATTTGGCATGCATTTAAAAAAAAATCATATATTCAATATTGTAAACTCAAATAGAAATAATCGAGCAAGATGCATGATGTTGATCATGTTATCAAAAAATTGGAGAGAAGTATTATATCCATTATGGTATCAAAAAACTAAGTAAAACATAACACACAAGAGTTATGGCCATGACACAAACACAAGATCATGCAGTGCAAGTAAGAATTTTAGGGATCCACATACAAATTACATATTAAGTTGTTGATCAAAAACATAAAACACACACATAAGTCTTAAAGACAAAAATAAGGATATGTTCAAATGCCCACAATCCATAGAAGTTAAGTACACACAAATCATGAATAAAATAATTAAACATGATAAAATTGTATGAATAATTTGAATTGATCAACATTAGGAATTTCTAAATTTATCATATAATGTAACTTAAGCATTCAATGAGGCAACAATGCTAAATTAAGTGAGCAAATAACAAAAAATGTAATATATTTTATTATAGTTTGAATAAAATGGATATTCATTGAGCGATATGCCTATGTAAAATATGCCCTCATTGAACTTGTAGTGATGTGAACAAGTTGTAGATGTCCTTTGAATATTATGAGTCTAAGAAATTAGGGATTGTGTTCATTAGGACAAATCCATTTGAATCAAGGAAGAGTGCAGTGTGTGACTATCATGAGAAGTGTGATTTTGTTTGTGTAAAATTTTTAGGTTTAAGACAATATAACCACCTAAAACTATATCTAAAAGTGACAACATTTATATTTTACAACTAACTCAAGTACACTTGTGAAGCATAATTGATATAAAACTAGAAATAGATAGGTAATGAATCTGATGAAGCACAAATGAGTTGATATAAATGATCCACACATATCATGCATAGGTCCTAATTTTTTTTAAAAATAAAATATTATATTTTTATTTATTTATAATATATATAACTAAAAAATTAACATATTAACCAATAAATATTACAAGACCCTTGCAATCAATAAGTATTATATCTAACATAGGAAGGATGACCTATCTCGAATGGAATGTATCATGTCAATATAAAATATCTGGTTTAAACTCAAAATCTAAAAACTTATTTGGATCTATAACACAAGTGACACTATCATGGTGATATTTTTTAGTATGTTGTGTATATTATTTAACATTGTGAGCTTTAGGACTCTTTTGAACCAATCATGTTGTATAAGAACTTTATGTTGGTGTTCATTATGAAACACTTTTAATGCCTTGCAATATCACTCTTTAACATGATGGAGTAGAAAATGGATCTCTATAATATGTGAAATTTTGACAATTTAATGGATTTTAAAGGATAAGTCTCCCTGAAAAGTTGGCCACTAGATTCTCAACTCTATAAGTATATTGAACCTTTTTAGGTTGTTGAAGTGATGTTTATTGTGTGGGAGCAATAAATTTTGGCTTTAGTGGGTATTCATATAGAATACCATAAAATGTGATAACCTCTTTATTGAAAATTCATTTCAAACTTCTGTGTAATATAGAAGTATTTTAAAAAAAAGAATCCAAGGACCACTTAGTAACATATAAAAGAGTCATGCACTAGTTATTAAGATAAGCATGATGTCTACATGTGTTGGACTAACTAGTAGTGCTAATATGATCTCACTAATATAACTCCAAAAATTTCAATTGAATCCACTGATGATTATGATTTTATGAATTATATCCTTATATGTGTATCCAAAATGTGAGAGAAGTGTGATAGTACACACAATAACACTCTAACCATTATCAACCATAATATTCTATATAGGTTAGTGGTAAATGTAGATTGAACCAACAAAGAATGTAAATTAAAATCGGTGTCTACTATCTCATGTTTCATAAATGTAGTAATTGTTCTATATGATGGTTAAAAATGATATGTATCAATGTTTCCATTCAAATGAAGTTATGCCTCTATATGAAGATGAGAAGAAACTAGTGCTGATGAAGCATGACATGCATAAATGATGCCATTCAAAGGATATTTTCCCTTTGTATGAGGATGGTAAACAAATAGTAAAGGACATGAATTAAATGTGTATTTCACTTATAATTTGTTTATTATTTTTTGACCTATATGCTTAGTGAAAGGACTAATCAATATATTCATTTTTTTATTCTCATTTGCATGTTCCTTTATAGTTCTAAGAGATGTACCCACATCAATGATGTTCACATTTATTGAATCAAGTATCTTATTTCTCAAGCTAATATATCTATTGTTAGTATTCATTGGTTCGAGGTGACATTCGAAAAAAAATTATAACACCTTATAGGGAGCCTCTTTAAAGTTGGTAAATTATCTCCTTCGAGGCATAGATAACATAATATTATAAGTAGGTCATAAAACTAAATTTATGAATTTATTTGGATCAATATTATTTTAACTTGGCTTCAACCCTATATGGAGGTTTTATTAGATTATTTGTTTTATAAATAGAAATTGAGATGATTACATAATTTTGCATATTCATTTACAAGAACTTGACCTCTCTTTATTTAACTTTCTAACATAAATGATTGAATGAATGAAACTTCTAAAAATAATCTCACCTATTAAAGCGCTTTGATCTAAAGGGGTATTAGAAGAAGATCTAGAGTGATGACTTTGAAGTCATTAATGAGTATCTCTGCTACATCTACAAGCTAGCACATTGTACATCATGGTACTAATCAAACTATGGTTTATGAACATGATCATGACTCACTCATACCATTTGATCATCATACTATATTATAGTAAAACCAGATCGAACCCTATCAACTCCATCAATCCATATAAGGTCTCTCACAAGAACTCATCCAAGTGATCTTCCAATACTCTATATGGAACATCTCTCAGATGCCTAACAATTACCAACATAGCATGCATGTCTTTGCTCAATACTCAAAATGCAAGCAAATCTAATGTTGACCCATACAACCACCGGCGATTGATCGAAGGCTACTATACAATATCTTCCCTCTATCAAGAAAGAGGTGAGAAGTTGTGCAACATAAAAATAAATTCAAACTACTCTATCTACTCTATGTCATGAATATCAGATATAGAAAGCCAAAAATGGAACTAAAAGTAAAATATGTTTGAATATGTCTTACAGTTCCTTATTGACCATAATATTAAACATATTGGATAACATAGTCTTACACCACCATACATAATTTATGATAGGCTCATTGGATATTTTTTGATATGATTAATATGAGCATATAAAATATTTTCACTTATGTTCATTGATAAATGTGCAAGTAAAGAATATGCTAAAGTATTGAATGTGTGAATTGACTCATATGCTAAATTTTAAAATCATCTTAGAGAATAATCTTTTAAACCCCTAAGAAACAACTTGGTCAAGAACCTACCTTTATATGCATAGTCAAAACATCTCACATAAAATTATCTCCAATGTTGCTTGAGGTCACCTTTTCCATCATAAAATATAATTTGAGGTGTCACAAAACCAAGTGTTAAAGGATAAGCTAAAATATGTTGAGAAAATTGAGTATGGAATAAAGTTTGTGTGTCATGTGTCTGATTAGGTTTCAAACAACTTTTCCCATTTTTAATACCTTAGTCTATAGAGATGTAATATTTTACGTAAGGGATTGTACAATAGGAATATAATGTGCATTAATAAAATTTAATGTAAAATTTCACTGAGTAATAATTGGCATAATGATCTACTAAAAACCTTGGATACCTACCATATTAGATAATGGTATAAAATTTAGCTTGAGTGATGTAGAGATAGGTAAGGAACCCATAACAATAGACATCTCAGAGTATTGGATTATTTATTTCACTTTTAGTTACCAAAAGAGTTTTCAACATATTATCATAATCCTAAAGTTTTTCATGAATTGCCTTTACAAAATTATTAATGACTAATCATTTATTAGGATCTGGTTGTTCATGATTTGTATGTTGAATTACATCTTTAAGCTCATCTTGAGATTAAATAGTGTTGTGATTATTTTATCCATGTTTTATATTATTGTCATGCACTTCTACATATTTATGTTGTTCATTACTATCTAAAGATCCCAATATACCCTTGTTCTTATACATCTTATGTGATTTATCAAAAGATATCTAAGTATGCCTAGTTTAGTATAACTTATTCTAGTACTTACTCTAAGAGAGGTAGAAACATGTTTCTTAGATTGTAAACAATATGAAATAGAAATATGATTTTTTATATCAAATAACTAAATAAATCTAAAAACCATAATACAATAGTTGTAAGCAATAAAAATAAGTAAATAAACCTTATCAACATGTATGATTAGCATTTTATAGTATTAAAAAATAAATAGGTTGAATAATATGTTTTATCTAATTTAGAGATTAATAAGTGTTAATTTAATTAATACAAATATATTAATAAATAATAATGTATAAGACATAAAAATATATATGCATAATCTATTTAAAACTTAATATTCTTAGAAGCTAAAATTGGAAATTACTAACAAATGAATGACTTATCTAGAACTCAAATCTTTAGTACTGCAATAGTGATTTTGAGACTATATAAGATTGTTGTGAATTAGGAATAGGACTCTACATTATCTTGGGAAAAATACTCAGTATTTGGACTAGATATGAATTCATTTTTGTTTATAGGTTGTGTCAACATCCATTAGGGTATTTAACCTCTATGTAAATATTGATATGAGTGCCTTCACTTGTGTGTGTATTTGAAAATATCTTCACTTCATTTTGGAATCCATCATATGAAATATTACACACTAAAAACCCTAGATCAATGAAAAAATAGAAAAATGTATTAAATAGGGATAATGGGAAAGGGGATGGGTCTTTAATTGACCTCAAACCCTCAGGTGTTGAGTGTTGCTTACATACTAATACTTTGAAGAGAGATCAAACTCTATGTAATTATTCCATGCTATGGTGGTGGTGTGTAAAACTATGGTGAAATGATATACATTGGTGCAATTCTACTTTTATTAAGTAATTGAAATAATAGCATGTGACCTAAACATTATATTCAAACATAGTTTAAAGCTACTTGGTTTGTATGTAATTAGAATTTGGAAGAATATGGCTTTTTCTTCATGTGTAGTTAGAATATATTTGTAATTTACAATAATGAGACCCTCTTTCCACCTAGTGCACAAATGGGTAGAAAATGTGCTAATATAATTATATTTTTTGGATTTCCATGAATGTATCTTGTGAAACTTCAAAATGACCAATTGGAATGAAATTAAATTTGGTAAATTGGACATTGATTCATGGGAGGACTAAACTAGCATTTTTAGAAAATACTGACCCACATCATTTTCTAAAAAGAGGGTTTTTATGGGGAATAAAGACAACTAAAGTCAAATTAAGAATTAATTAAATAATGAGTCTAGGTTGCTCAAAATGGGAAATATAGACATCCAACATTAGATTTGTCTAAAGATAGAGCATCATCTATATATAATCAGAGGAATATCAGTTTTAAACCATATAATTAAACATATATTGAGTGTGCATAATGAGTGGTCACAAATACATTATTTTAACATTAATGTTAATTTTGGTGTCTACAGAAAGATAAAAACTATTTTATATATTAATTTTTTGCATGCATCATGTTGAGTGAAACAATTTTCAACATCAAGGATAAAAGAAGAAAAAAACTTGATCCAAGTAAAAAATTAGTACTTATAGCTAGCTTAAAGAGTCAAACATTAAAGGGTCACTATACCAAATATATGTCTTTCTTGGGGTTCTCCAAAAAAAACTGTTTACTTTTAATTTTCACCTTCAAATTTTCCAGTATTTAACTCCAAAATCAAATTTATATGGATTTTAATTAAGATTAAAAAAATACATGGACTCTAAATAAACAATAGATAAATTAATGAAAATAATAAAATTAATAAAAAATAAATCTAATGACTATTAAATTTGATCTTGAACGGATCATGTTAGTGCTCAAATTTGAATTAAATGATTTGTGCCCTATTTCTTGAAAAATGAATGCCTGAAGGTTCAAACTATTGTCCCCTCGAAGGAAATCCCTAGAAATGTTCATTTGGATCATAAAAATATGCTTCTATGACTTCTTTATGGAGAGCCCATAAGTTTGGTTTCACTAATAATAAACATTTTCATGTTTTTCTTTAATGTGTTCCTTACAAGGTTTATGGTGGAATTACGCTAGAAAGATAAAATAATTAGCTAAGTATTTTAAAAATGCTAAGACCAAGTTTTCTATTTGCAAAAGGTTATATCTATGGGGATCTATGAGGGAACTAAAATACTCCAATGAGATGTTGATATACAACTTGACATTTGTAAAATTCATATAAAATCAAATCAGGATTCTAGGTAGAGGATAGAACATTAAAATAAAAAAAATCATTTTACAATTTGTAAAGTGCAATTGAGACTCTAAAACCCATGGAAAAATCAAATTACAAAGGAGTCCAAGGTAGAGATCTTGATGGATATTACAACATGCATTTTAAATGTCTATTTTACAAATTTCAAATGGTATTCAAGGATCTACCTCCTAAAAAAAAGTACATGCCAGCCATAAGCAAGCCCATGCAATGGTCAAATGCCAATGTGGAGGTTGAGAGTGAAAATAACTAAAGTTTGAAACTCAAAAGTAAATTTAAATCCACGTGGAGTCCAATAAAGTGAAACAAAAGTTAAAATCTGAATCCAATGTTTGAAGCCCATGTGTAAGTCCATGCAAAGGGGCATGGCAGAAATTTTTTGATAGAGAATCAAATTAGAAATGCAATTTTTAGAATACAAATTGTATTTTTCAAATAAAAATAAAAAACCCATAAGTCAAAGAAGGAAAATTTAACATAAGTTTCAAAAACATGCAAGGATTCTTGGAAAAATTACAAAATTTCATCGCAAGCTTTGAAATTATAATTTTTAAATTACAAATGAAGTTCCTAAGTCTGTAGTGGAAGTTTTTGGTGGAAAAATAATACCAAAATATAATTTTATAATTTAAAATTTGTAAATGTGTATGCAAGCTCTAAAACCCCACCAGGTATGCAATACAAATAAAGTGTACAAGGATTCAAAAATTCTACCAAAGTTATGAATGTGTTATATTCAGTAGGTGAAGTAGTTACTGAGAAGGAACAATATGTCATGTGTAGGGTTTGCCTATCTTCACCTTGTATTATATTGGATTTGTTGTATATTGACATCATTTAATTCATGAAAAGTGCAGTTACATGGAAGAGTCTAAGAATATGATAGAAATTAATAAAAGGTGCATAGTGACCTTTCTATGTCACCTAATAGTGGCTCCTCTCTCTAGGAATAACCCATTGAAAATAATAATTTTAGAGAAAACTAAGAAGTGTCAAGTATACGTTGTAAGGTTAATATGGTTAATGACTCTAGTAGAAAAATAGATATGCATGCTATTCTAAATGGTGACCAAACTCTTTCCACACATCATTTGGCTTCTCTTCATCCTACAAATTTTACCACTCCACTAATGATAAGGAGCCTTGAAGATCTGGTTGCTTGTATAAGCAATGGACTCTCATTTAAGCATAATAAATATAAGCACTCTCTAGAGTATTTTAACATGCCTAATAAAATCACCCCTTGTATTAATGGGGATGTAGGTGGATTCATTGCTCCCACTTATTAAACACCCTTAGAGATAGAATCCTTTGCTTAACCTCCAAAAAATATGAATATGGATGAGTTTCCAAGACCTAGAATATTGATTGCATTTTCATGGGTTCCTACACTTGTGTGTGTCGACAAGGTGAGAAAGCATGATAAATTTTTGGGGTAGGTGACGGACATATTTAAGTCAATCTTCTAATATTTCAAGCTGGAGACCCCTAGTTACTCATAGGAATTTTAATGTATATTTTGTGAGGCATTTTTTCTCTCTATTACCTATTGATCACCACATATTATTTCCCAAGGTTGTACAACATATGTTTTTGATCATGTTTGGATTCTCAAATAGTAATCATGCTAGTTTGAAGATTACTAAACTTGCCATGCAATTGGAAGATATGTTGGGAGATCATGCTAGTGGGAAGGATAGTTTGGTTATCTTGGAAAGACATCTGTGTTGCAAGAGAGAGAAAATGTAAGGAGAAGTTTTCAAATAAAATGCAATGAACATTTCAATTGGAAGTAAAACATAACAAATGTAACTTTACACTTTCAAATTTCAATGTGAAAGTAATGTTCTAAAGTCCATGAATATTTCAAGTGGAAAAGCAACATCAAATTACAAATTATAAAATTACAATTTAGAAATGTCTATTAGACTTCTAGAATCTTGCCGACTTGTAAAGTTGCAACTAGGGTCCAAAATAACACAAAGTTCAAAAAGTGTAAAACTGAAAAAATGGCCCAAAATCCTACATAACACCAAAAAAACAAAATATTCCATATATCATTAATATGTTTTATGAAAAAAAATGAAAAATGAAAATGTGAATGGGCAAAGACATGGGTAAAATCAATGACAAAAAGGTAAAAACAAAATTTAAGTGCCATTTCTAGTATTTGGAAAATGTTGGAAAGATCCATGGATGAAGATGATTGATACAAAGGTTTTGAGACCAAAGTAGGCCATTATAATCATATTCACATGGTCATGGATTCCATGTTGCCTCTATTATAGCTAGAGTAGTATGATGTCATCATTACGAAGCTAAAGGCATCCTTTGGCTTTTAAAAAGAGGAGGGAAACCATCATCCACAAAATTCTATTTGGGAAAATAATTATTTTGAGGAAATGGCAAAATGGTTGCACAAGAAGACAAGAGTTTGATTTACACCCAAAGGAATATTCTCCCTCAAGCTCGACTACATCAAGCTTCCAGCCAAACTTATCAAAGTTCATTTGAAATCTCATCATTACATATACAACCACTTGCTAGAATTATTTCCTTTTAGAGAATGAGTTTTCAAGCATGATCAAAGACATATTTAAATGGAGAATATTCCAACAATATTATAGGTGAGAAACTTGTATAAATAAAGAGGGTTCATCCCTTTTACAAAGATTGTTGTTAGGTTTTTGGATTTTTTTAGATTTTTATTTTGTGTTTTATTTCTTTTACTAAGATGATTGTAGTTGTACATTCATTATAAAGCTATGAGAGAATTTTGTGTATGTCTCCCCTATTTCAAAACAAACTCAACATGCTTTTCACCATTGGTATTCATTTTGAACATTATGTACATTGATCTACTTTCAAGTTAATGCAAACATTTATGATTTCTACTGTATCTTGTCAATGAAATGCAATGTTACATTCTTCATACATTGTTGATTGGGTATTTAGTTTTATGTTTATTAATGGTAGTCATTTTGGGCATGAATCCAAATTATAAATTCCTCTATGCATTATGATTTCAGAGAGTTATGTTGATAATCTTGTAAGGACACCATACATTTATGGAATTGATAGGAGAAAGTGATTGAATATATCACTTGTTGTGTATGCTTTGGGGTTTCAAGGGTCATTTGAATGCTTTTATTATACTGGCATAGTGAAAACAAACCATTATTCATAGTTTTTGTTACCTTGTTTACTAGTGTTGTGCATCCTAGGATGAATGATAGCTTAATTATTGAAGGGATTCCCTATATTGAAAGCCACCATAACCCACTTTTATATCTACTTAACTCATCCTACCTATCCTACCCCTAAAAATAATGCATGTTTTTTAACATCTTAAGAGTTATCTACCTACACATGCATGAATATTTCAAATCTAAAATATGTCTATAATTACTCCTTGAAGACCAACATTGTAATATTCCATTAACTTGTAGCTGTCAACAGTTTATTTAGAAATGAATATTTTAATCACATTTCCATATATCTTTGGTATTTTGTATCTAATTTGAGAGCATTTTCCAAGTCTATGTGACAACTATTCTTGAGTGGATTATGCAAGTATTGTTATGCTTTGATCATATTTGTGTTCATGTGTTAATAATCTCTTGGAGATAAAACTATAGTATCCTTCCTTATGACCAAGCTACCCTATAGGTCTTCTCACTTTAGTTTAGGTAGAGCCAGAAGTAGTAGTGAACTAACCATACTCTATGCTAGTGTCTTTTAGTCATTGTCTATGTTTAGTCCATCTAGATGATAAACCCTTATTCGATTAAAATGACATAAGTTTGGGTTTATCATCTACATTTGTCATCCTTTCAAGTGTGTAAGAATGAATCCTAGATGTGTACAACTAGGAACCAACACATGATTGTTGTTATTTTCAGAGAATAGATCTTTGGAATGTATTTTATCAGGGACTCTTGAAGATAAATGTTATTTGTTAATGTTCTCATGTTTAGGGAATTAAAATATTTCATTAATTGACCTCTATTAAATATTTTCAGATAGTATTTACTCATATTATCTCATGTGTTTGAAATTTGAGTTTTTTTGAGTTTGATTTTCTATTTTGGGCCATCAACTTCACAACACCGTATTGGCACCATTATCGGGGAATGAAATATCTTTGGCACTTTTGTTGCTAGAATTTCTTGCAAACAGTTGTTAATGTTTTCATGTTTTAAAGTGATTTTCCCTTTTGAACATGATTCTAAATTTTTTAGTGTCTTTATTTCTTTATCTCATCACTAGTTATAAAAAAGTGTAATTTTAGTATGTATCACTGTAAGTTTATGATCTATTCTATTCTATAAGTTTTATTCTAGTGGCAACTCTAATGTTGTATCTAGTTTTTGAAAGATCAGTGCCTATTTTAATTCATTTAGTTTTGAGTATTCTCTTGTTTATAAAGTTGGAAGGAATGAGATCCTCCTTCAAATGTGACTCATAAAAATAACTTATCTCTGAGTTAAGTGTTCATCAAAGAAGGAGATAAATTTGGAGGCCAATTGAAGGACAAAGTTATGCAATAATGGGATGTTAAGACCATCATAATTATGGTACACCTAAACTTCTCATTATTGAACATACTTTAGTTGCATATTACCATAGGTATCCTAATACTTAGAGCCTTGTAGTCTTATTTATTACCCATCTCTTCTCAACAAGTTGAATCTCCTCCTAGGTTTGATCCCACCATAGAGCTAGTGATGAGGCATAGAGATTAGGATGAAAATGAATGTCCTACATTCAAGATTCCTATATTTAGACCTATTAACTTTGATGAAATGGAGGTTTATCTGAATGATGTTATAAATGAGGTAAGGAATTGAATTCCTAAGTTTCAAGGGAATAATACATTGACTAATAAGTATCATTTGAGGGATTTTCACATTATAATTCAATATTATGAGGTTAAAGATGAGGATGTTTGCATTAAACTATTTATGCACATGCTAGTAGAAGATTCACATGAGTGGTTTAATTATCTTCCCCATGGATACATTGATTCATGGGAAGAAATGAAGAATGTTTTCAAAATAAAATATGGTTATATAGTTTATCATAGTTTCCTTCTTGAACAATTTGAAAACATAAAGAAGAACCCTAATGAGTGTGTGCATGACTTTAATATAATATTTAATAAGAGTATGATGAGGTTTCTTGATAATATCAGGACAAGTGATACTACTTGCTTGATTAAATATTGTGATGCCTTCAAAAACAAGGTTGCATGATACTTGAGAGATAAGGCTCCCACAAATCTAAGGTTGCCATTCCATATGGCCATCCAAATTAAAAATAATATAAAAGATGTGGGAAAGCCTCTAAATAAATGGGATGATGTAAATTTGACTAATCCTAAATTGACCTCATCTATTAAGGTTTCCAACCTTAAAGAGACTATGAAAATCTTGGCAACTATTGTCAAGAAGATCTCACATAATTTGGCTAGCACTGAGAAGGGGCTTGCTCATGGATCTTATATTAGGAGAGAGCTAAAAACTATAATCAAGCATAAGGAGACGCCCTTTCCAAAATAGACATATTGACATAGGGAAGATACCTGCCCAAAATTACAAAAATTAGAATAGAGGAGTTTGGAAGGAGGTTCCTAATCTATTAAATGCCAAGGTCAATACTCTAGATTATGATCTTGATAATGATTGGTGTGATAAATTATTCCTCCCCCATCCTTCTTGTGATACTACTAAATGGATGGATGAAGATGTAGAGGAACCTGAGTTTACTTCTAAAAATGATGATATTTTGATGTTTGAATGTCAAATCCCTCAAAGTAAAATGTCTACCTCCATAGAATTGTTGAGTGTTACTAACATTGATCAATTTTAGAGTGTATTGAAAGAGGTATATATCCCAAATTATGAATTTTTTTATGATGTAAATATGACACAAGCATACGAATTACCCAATAATAACTTTGGATTTTTAAGATCTTTGATGACTAAAAAGTATGATGGGGGAATTCCTTTAGTCGAGGAGAGGTAGTTAATTAATTTAGTATTTTCCAAAGAGAAATAATATAAAGAGTTCATAATACGTAGGAAATTGATTTAAAAAGTTTAACAAAACTACATTGGAAGGATTGAAAACTTCAAAATTTCAAGCCACACTATTGGGCCTATCTTTAGGAGGGAATAATTATTCCCTCTTAAAGATAGGCCTAGTATTGTGGCCTAAAATGTTGAGGTTTTCAACCTTTGCCTATATTTAGAAGGGAATAATTATTCCCTCATAAAGATATGCCTAGAATTATTGCCTAAAATGTTGAGGTTGTGAATCTTTCCATAATAGTTCCATTAATTTTTTTAGAAGGAATATAGTCTGAGAAGTAAGCAACAAGGTTATTCTCCTCAAGAGATTACCCCCATTGATCCAAGGGTAGATAATAAACATAAGGAGGTTAATAAAACCAAATAAATCTCTAGTTGTCCCAAAATAGCACCTCCTTCCCAAAATTTCATATAGAGAGGTGCTCTATCCAAGAATAAAGAACCTTTGTTGTCCAGTATTCCCAAGGGTATGAATGATATAAGATGAAATCTACCCTTGAAACATGATATTAGGAATGCTAGTTTATCCCATCCTATTCCAAATTTGACTATAAATGATTGTATTCCTACTGAAGGTATCATCACCCTTTCTTTGAATACTCACTTTCCTTAGTACAGTGTGTGTGATATGGCCCAAGTATTGAGTCAATTAAAAATCACTATTCCACTTATTGAATTGTTACAAATACTTGAACATATAAGAAGGGAATTTGAGTATATGGAGTTTAGTGAGAATGTAGCTGCGAATGACATTAATTCACCCCAACACTCCTAAATGATAGTGAAGATTCACATGAGGTTATTAAACCAGCCCTGGAGGTTTACTTGGGGATTTCATTGATAGAAAGTTAGCTAGATGTTGACCCTTTTTACACTACCTTTTTGATTAATTATTTAATTATTTATAGTTTTATGTTTGATTCTAGAGCATCTTGTAATGTGATTCCCTTGGGTGTCCTTAATGAACTTGGATTAAAAATAGCATATGCTTTTGTAAAGTGTTATGCCATGGAATCATGAGAGGGTACCAATTATTGGATAAGTTAAAGGATTGGTAGTGTAATTGGTAGTTTATCCAAGTAAGTTTCTGAACATGGATGTTGTAGTTATGGATTATTCTCCCAAGTGAGGGACACTGCAATCAATAAAATGGGTTGTCATCATGGGTGGTAGTGGTCAGATGGATCTTTTTATTATTCTACCATTCCTTTTTATTATGCCACCATTCCTTTGGAGGGTAATATTTTCAAAATTCATAGAGAACCTAATATGTTACTATACTTGAAGATCTGAAATGAGCTCTAAATTAGGTTCTATAGACTAATGTAGAGCTAGGTAACTTTTTTGGAAATGTAGATTGTGTTGAACACCCTAATGTTCTTGATGTTAGACCTAAAAAAGAAATTTAAAAAGTTTGGATAATGTCTTTTGATGAGACCTAATCCAATATTGTAAATTGGTTTAGAGTTGCCTTTTATGCCTCCAATAAAAATTATTTTAAGTTTTATTTCAAGTTATCCTTTGAGTGCACAAGCAACATTGCTAAATATGAGGCACTCTTGCTTGGTTTGAAAATTGCCCAAGAACATGGAATTATAAATTTGATTTTAAAGGGTGATTTTGAGTTAGTGGTTAAGCAAGTCAAACACTTATTCCACAAAAAATAAAAGCTTAAAAAAATATAGAAATGTTGTATGGGATTTGTTTGAATTCTTTGACAATTTCAATATTTATTATAATGATAGAAGTTTTAATGATGAATCTAATAGATTTACAGGTTGGCTGATCTATTTAAATATGAGAATATGAACCCTCACTACTAGTACTAATTATAGGTACTTCTTATACCTTCAGTCCTAGACAACTTCATCATTGGCAAGTTTTTGATGATGATGATTAGATTAAAAGGTTTCTCAATTATGAAGCTAAATTTCAAGATTAGATCATAGAATTGGATTCCATGGTCCAAAGCTATGATGGGAAAGAAACTTTATTTTTCAAATACATCATTTAGATAAGGGTGAATTCCATCTCGAGAGATTTGGTGAGTTTAGAGGCATCTTTTGATGGAACAGACCAAATCAAAACTTGAGATCTTTTTATCACAAAATATGCAACTGATTGTAATTTTGCTCTAAAGACAATCCAAGGAAGGTCTGGTTTAGTACTCAATTGAAAAAAATAGATAAGCAAGTCTACATGAAATTGATAAAGAAGTTTTAAGATTGCTTGGCTTGGTCTTATTTTGAATTAAAAGTGTATAAAGAGGATTTATTTCAACATGTCATCTCATTACAACTTGACAACATACCTTTTAGAAAAAATTAGAGACCTATCAACCCCATCTTGGCCACCAAGATGAGGTAAGATTTAAATAAGTTAAGTGATGGTGGGATTATTCATCCCATTAGTTATTCATCATGGGTGGAAAACTTAGTCCTTGTAAGAAATAAAAATAGTGACATTTGCTCATGTGTGGATTTTAAAAATTTGAATAAGGCTTCTCTGAAGGATAATTACCCCTTACCTAATATGGATAACCTATTGCATAGTGATATAAGACTATATATGGTGTTCACATTAGATGTTTCCTTGGGTTATAACCAGGCTATAGTAAAAGAATTTGAGAGACCCAAAACTACATTTACAATGCCTTGCGGCACTTATGTTTATATGACGATGCCTTTCATGTTGATTAATGTTGGTGTGATGTTTTAGAGAGCTATGGATGTTGATTTTTCAAGGGTAATAAATAAGTTTATTAATGTGTATTAGGATGACATTATTGGTAATTAAAAAGAGCATTTGGAGCATCTAGAAAAGGTGTTTCTTAGATGCAGGCAATTTGGTATTTCTATTAATCCTATGAAATATCACTTCAGAGTACAAAAGGCTAGGTTAATAGGACACATAGTGTCTAAAGATGGTGTCATGATTGAATTGAAAGCAATGGAATACACTGACAAGTGCCTATCCCATTGTACAAGAAGGCAATTAAGTATTTCTTTGGTCAAATCAACTTTGTAAGAAGGTTTGTGTCTAAGTTTGCAAAAATCGCTCTAATTATTAGTTCCATGTTGAAGAAAGACCAAACCATCTAGTGAGAAGAAAAGGACATACATGATTTCAATGACATCAAAGGAACCTCAAAATTTTCCCCTATCTTGGCCAATCCTGATTACTCTATGGAATTTCAAATATTCTCTTTTGAATCATAAATTTATGTAGCTATTATTCTATTTAAAAATAATGATGATGATCATGAGTAGTCCATATATTTTTCTAGTAAATCTATGTAGGGATCTGCAATAAATTATGCTATCATAAAAAAGAAAGGCTTTACCCTCTTGAACGCTGTTAAATCTTTTAGACCCTCCATTTTGAGTTCAAGGATTATTGCATATGTCCTGAATATAATGGTCAAGGACATTTTGACTTCGATTGAAGTATCAATCAAGAGGTGAAGGTGAGTTAACAAGTTGAAAGAGAATGACATGGATATCTAGAACATCAAGCTAGTGAGATGAATGTGATTATCCAAGTTTGTGGCTAAGACCAATTTTAAAGTTGTAAAGGTAAACTTTACTATTTTTAATATCGATGACTCATTGAGTCAAATCAAAATATATTCATGGTACAAAGACAATTTTTACTACTTATAAAATTTGAATTGTCCCCTTAACTTGGATAAGAATCAAAGGATAACTATTATACTTGTTTCCCAAAAGTATCCCTTGACTGAGAATGGACTAACATGGAAGAATCCAGATGGGGTTCTCCTAAGATGCATGGTAAAGGAAGAAACTATTGATTTAATTAAAGACTTCCATAGTGGAGTATGTGGTGGTCACTTTATGCCTAAAATAACAACACATAAGATTCTATGAGCTAGTTGTTGGTGGTTATCATTATTTAAGGATGTTGCATAGAAATTAATAAAATGTATGAAATTTATGTGATTTAATAGAAGGTTAAAATCTTCTAGTTCTATCCCCTTACAACCTATAATATTAAAGGCCCATTTAAACAATGGGGATTGGATTTGATTAGGGAGATCATGGATTCATAAAGTGATGGGCATATGTGGATATTGGTTAAAACTAACTACTTCATAAAATGGGTTGAAGCAGTCCCTACAAATAAAGACACATCAAGTGATCATGGATTTTGTATTGAATCACATTATTTAAAGATTTGGTGTGCCTATCAAGGTAATTGATAAAAAATCCATGCCTTGTGGATGGGCCCCTATTATATTAACTACAAAATTGAGAAACATCACTTATTCTTAAGAGACCTATATGGTAAGATACTAGAGCTACCAGTTAATGGTAGACATCTATAACACTTCCTTGAATGAGTCTATGTTTGTGTAAAATAATATATAGTGTATAGTTTTTTATTTTGTTGCCATCTGCTTTGGCCTTGTGTGTATAGTTCATTTCCTTACTATTAATCATGTGTTCATTTTCATATCTTATTGATATATTTTCATTTTTATACCCTTATTTTATTAGGTCTATGAATTTTATTGATAATAAAGTGAAAAAAATTGACTCCATCACCCAAGGGATTAGCACTTGGCCTTGTTTTCTAGGGTTCTTTTCACACCCATAAAGGGTGTACATCCCTAGGTGAGATCCACTATTAGTAACCAAATATAAACTAAATTATTTTTGCCTTATTTATTGAAAAATGAGTGATTGAAGGTTCAATATATTACCACCTTGAAGGAAATCCCAATAAATATTCATCTGGATCATAAAACGCCACTTCGCTAACTATGTTGTAGAAAGCCTATAAGCTTAGTTTCATTAATAATTAATATATTCATGTTTGTGTTTAATGTGTGAATTATAGGGTTTATGGTGAAATTGAGCCAATAATATAAAATAATTGACTAAGTATTTTAATAATACTAAGACCAAGTTTTCCATTTGCAAAAGCATAAATCCATGGGTATCTAGGATGGAATTGCAATACTTAAATGAGATGTTGATATGCAATTTTCAATTTATAAAATGCATATAAAATAAAAGTGGGATTTGAGGTGGAGGACACATTTTTAAAATACAAATTTTCATGTAGAATTTTTTAAATTACATTTGAAACTCTGAAACCGGTAGAAGCAAATTACAAAGGAGTCCAAGGCAAAGATCTAGGCAGAGATTACAACATGCATTTGAAATGTTTGTTTTACAAATTGTAAAGGTAATTTGAGGCTCCATATACCATACTAAACTACACACCATCCATAAGTAATTACACACAATAGTTAAATTCCCATGTGGAGGTTTAAAGGGAAAATGATAGAAGTTTCAAACTCAAAAGGAAATTGAAATCCACAAGGAATCTAATAAAGATCAATGGAAGTTTTAAAGGCCCAAGCTAATGTTTGAAGCCCATGTCGAGGTCCATGCAAATGGGAATGATGGAAATATTTGATGTAAAATCAAATTGGAAATGCAATTTTTAGATTACAAATTGCATTTTTCAAATCAAACTTCAAAATTTGCAAGTCAGAAGGAAAAGCCAATGTAACTTTTCAAAACAGGCAAAGATTCTTGGTGGAAGTAAAAAATTACATTAAGAGATTTTAAAATAAAAATTTTAAATTACCAATAAAGTTTTCAAGTCCACGGTATAATTTTTTAGTATAAAAATAACACCAAAATGTAATTTTAGAATTTACAATTTGAAAATGTGTATGCAAACTTTGAAAACCTATCAGGTACATAATATAAATAAAGTGCACAAGGATTCAAAAATTCCACCAAATAAATGAATTTGCATGTGTCTTCATTAGGTACATCGATGACTAAGAATGAATACTATGCTAGGTGTAGGGTTTGCCTATATGCACCTTGCATTAGATTGGATTTTTTGTATATTTGAATTGATGCCTTCCTAGCAAGTGCAGTTGCATGGAAGAGTCCAAGAATATGATATAAATGAATATAATCTATGTAGTTATCTTTATATGTCACCCAATAGTGGATCCTCTCTCTAATAATCACCTATTACAAATAATAACATTATAGAAAACAAATAAGAGCCAAGTATAGGTTACAAGGTTAATATGGTTGACGATTCTACTAGAAACTATGATATGCAATATATTATAAGTGGAGAGCAAACTCATTCCACACATCCCTTGGCTTCTCTTCATCCTAAAAATTTTAATGCTCCACTAATGAGAAGGAGCCCTAAATATCTAGATTTTTGTGGAAGCAATGGACTCTTGCTTAATCATAAGGCATGTAAGTATTCTCCAAAGTCTTTTGATGTGGTTGATAAAATCACTCCTTGTAGTAAAGGGGATTTAGTATAATTCATTTCTCCCACTTATAATATGAATTCAAAGATAGAATCATTTTCTCAAACTCTATAAAAGATGAATATGGATGAGTTTTGATGGCCTAGAATATTGAATGCACTGTCATGGGTTGCCTATAGTTGTGTGTGTCGACAAAGTGAGAAAAGATGATAAAATTTTAGGGAAGTTAATGGACAACTTTAAGTCAAGATGCTAATATTTCAAGATAGAGACCCTTGATTTTTCAGAGGCATTTTGATATAGATTTTATGAGGCATTTTAGCTCTATATTACCTATTGATCACCACATATTGTTTCCCAAGGTTGTAAAATGTATTCTTGTGATAATATTTGGACTCTCAGATAGTAATCATGTTAGTTTGAAGATTACTAAACTTTAAATCTAATTCAAAGACATGTTGGGATCTCATGCTAGTGGGATGAACAATCTACTTATCATCGAAAGAGCTCTAGGTTTCAAGAGAGAGAAAAGGTAAGTGAAAGTTTTTAAATAAAATACAGTGGAGATTTTCAATGGTAGTAAAACATAACAAATGCAACTTTGCACTTACAAATTACAATGTGTAAGTAAATTTCTGGAGTCCATGAATATTTCAAGCAAACACTCAACATCAAATTACAAATTATAAAATTGTAATTTGAAAATGTGCAATAGACTTTTGAAATCCCATAAAATTGTAAAGTTGTACTTGGGGTCCAAATTCTTGCCAAGGAAAAAAATTGGAGAAGTGTAAAGAGGTCCCAAAATCATGCATAAGGAAAAATAATTAAAAATATACCACATAGCATTATTAGGTTTGGTAGAAAAAAAGGAAAAAGGAAAATGTGAATGGCCAAAGGCATAGGTAAAATGTCAATAGAAAAAAGGTAAAAACAAGAGTTAAGTGTCATTTCCATTATTTGTCTAATGCCAAAGAGCTCCATGGATGAGGATGATTTCTTCAAGGGTTTTGAGACCAAAATGGGCCATTGGAAGCATATTCAAATGCCCATGGATCTCACATCACCTCCATTATAGCTAGAGTAGGTTGATGCCATCATTACAAATCTAAAGGCATCCTTTGGATTACATAAGGAGGGGGTATCCATCATCCACAAAATTCTTGTAGGGAAAATAATTAGTTTGAGGACATGGAAAAATGGTTGTATAAGAAGACAAAAGTTTGCTTTGCACCCAAAGGAATATTCTCCCTTAAGCTCAAATGCATGAAGCTTCCAACCAAACATATCAATTTTTTTTTAAAATTTAATAATTACATGGACAATAGTTTACTAGAATGATTTCCTTGTAGAGCATGATTTTTTATGCATGATCAAAGGCATCTTATAGATAGATCATATTAAAGGAATATTCTAGGTGAGAATATTGTATAAATAAAGAGGTCTTGTGCTCTTTACATAGGTTATTATTGTGTTTTTCAAAATTTTCAAGATTTTTGTTGTCTATTTTGTCTGTCTTGCTAAGGTGATTACAACTATATAATCATTAACAACATTTTGTGTATGTCTCCCTTGTTTCAAAGCAAACTCACCATATTTTTGACCATTGTTATTCATTATGAACATTATGTATATTTATCTACTTTCAAGTTAATGAAAACATCTATGATTTCTATTATATTTTGTCAATGAAATGCAATCCTACATTCTTCATACATTTTTTATTAGGTATTTAGTTTTATGTCTATTAATGGTAGTCATCCTGTGTATGATCTAGATTATAAATTCCTCTCTACATTGTGATTTTGGAATGTTATGTTGATAATATTTTAATTAATCTTTGGATTAATGGAGTTGATAGGAGAGATTTCTTGAATCTTCACTTGTAGTGTATGCTTTGGGGTTTCAAATGTCATTTGAATGCTTACATTGGATTGACATCAATGAATGCAAACCATTCCTCATAGTTTTATTTATATTATTTACTAGTCTTATGCATCATAGGATGAATGATAGATTAACTATTGAATTAATTACCTATATTGAAAGCCACCACAACCCAATTATTATCTACCTAATTCATTCTTCCTATCCTACCCCTGTAAATAACACATGTTTTTAAGTATCTAAAGTGTTATTTGCCTATAGATACATGAATATTTAAAATATAAAATGTGTTTGTAATTGATCCTTAAAGACCTACATTGTAATCTTCCATTTGGCTCCTAGTTTTCAACATTTTATTTAGAAATGAAGATTGAAATCACATTTCCATATGTCTTTAATAGCCTATATCTTATTTGAGAGAATTTTCCTAGTCTTTATAACATCTCTTCCTCAGTGGAATATGAAATTTTGGTTATGTTTTGGTCATATTTATGTTTTTTTGTAAATATTCCCCTAGATATTAAACTATAATATCCCTCCTTGTGACCAAAATACCCCATAACTTCTCTCACCTTGGTTCAAGAAAAGTCAAAAGTAGCACGGAACTAATCATACCCTATGTCAGTGTCTTTTATTCATTGTCTATGTTCAGTCCATCCAAATTCTAAACCATTCCCTAGATTTAATGACATAAATTAGGGTTTATCATCTATTTTTTCCATCCTTTCAAGTGTGAAATGCTGAATCCTATAGGTGTACAACTAGGAACCAACAAATTTCCAGTTGATTCTATGTGCTACTACTATAAAAAAATATCAAAATGTTATTTTCTTGTCTTCTATATGTGGTTAGAGTTTAAAACCTTTCCAAACATAAGAGGGGTTGTGATATATCTTATTAATTATTGTTATATACATACAATCACCTCACATGTTCACAACCTATCTTATGTTTTCCTTATAGTATGGGCATGACCCATCGTATGTCGTTTAGATATGTGTGTCTAAAAAATATTCACCTTTCATAGCTATATATATGTATGTATATATGTATATAAAATCTACTTATATAAATACATACATACATACATACATACATATTATTTATATATTTATTTGGGCATACAAAACATCACAATACAAATATCGTAGGAAAGAGCTCATGAATGTCATAATCACATTGCCATATTACATCACTAGTAATACATTTTACAATTTCATCATAAAAAGTCTTACATAGTAGTGATAGAATTATGGATAAAATATTAATTTTATGAAATTTTAATTTACTTTCCATGACCTTCTAATGTATACCATCTAAACACTAACAATAATTAATAACATGTATAATATTAAAAAATTGCAATAATTTCTAGAGGGTTCAATACACATTTTGTCTCCTATGTTTATTGACTATATCAATGAAAAATAAACTTTTTAACTAAATTTTTTGAATCAGTGTGCCTAGATAAAGTTAGTATACCTCATTGGAAAATCATGTTGATGTAGAGGGACAAAATGCAGTGAAGAATATGAAAGTGATTAAATAAGATGAAGAGGGTGAATCTAATATACACAATAGTATTTAAGAGGAAACCATTCAATATAAGGATTTTGAGGGAATGAAGAGAACTGTGAGGAGGAAGTTTTTCAATAGTTAACATAGGATTAGGAATTTGAATTTAAGATGGCCACACAATCCACATATCTATCTAATAATGAGTCAATATTAAATGATACATCATTAATGCATGGTTTTTAAAATTTTAAAACCACACCATAAGTTGCCAACATAACCATAAATGGAGCATAAATTTAAATATGATTTAGCTCTTGGGAGAAGAAGGATCTTGATCAAGCTCATTGTCAGAGCTAGCATAAGTAAAGAGCCTTTTGAGGAAGTGACTAGATGAAGTTATATAGATGGAATCTATAATTTCAAATGGTTTAGAGACCATTGGGAAGTAATATGAGAATAATTATAAGATGGGTCCTATTTCATATAATTATATCTACTATACAACTTTAAAATAAAATATGCCACCTTCCAACTACCATCACTATAACATGGTTAAATAAGAGGGAAGAAATTGAAAAAAATGCATGGGAATAAATTAAAAGTATCTCCCATAGTACCTCAAATTAGAAATCATCCATCAATGAATACAATGATCTTGTGCCAAACCTTACACTGGATACTCTTATTGTAGTTGCTTCATATCATGAAACTTAATTTAGAAATATCATTCACCTCAAATCTAAGGTAAAAACCTATTTAATGATAACAATACAACTTATAAGGGGGTAGACAATTTATTAACAAAGAATCTTAGGAAGATTTAGTAGCCTTAGAGGAAGCCAAATCCATTAAAATCAATTTTTTTGAAGTAATGGGAAAGAAGGATAGCAGTGTTTTGAAAGGAAAGAGGGAATATTATGTATCCATTTAAACTCTTATGTGTAAAAAATAAAAATTTGACTCCTATGTGAATAAAATAAAAAGTAAAAAATTTAAAGTTGAGATAGGGATAAGGAATATTGAAGTAAGAACCTTATTTAAGGTCTTTGGGTTTTCCATTGGGTATTATAGGTACATAAACTATAATATCTACTAAATTAAGGAGAACATAAATGTCAGTAAGAATGTTCCATTGAGAAGAATACTACAATTTCCAAAAATAAAGGTCAACTTAAGAAGAGTGTTTCAAGTCCCAATAAGAAACATTAGGCATTAAGATGAGTAGGATACTCAAAATACCCTGAAATATTGAGAATACATCATTTTTTTTGTTAGAATGGAGATATGGGAGAGTGATCTTCCCTTCTTTGATATGCTTGAAAAAAATTCATTGGTAGAGACCATTCTCAAATTATAAAAAAGGAAAGATGTCAAACCTACATAATGTTGATTATCTTTCATGTTATAATTGTTTATAATATATAACATGACAATCCTAAAAAAATATTATTATACTTGAAATATTATACATAAAAAATAAATGCATTAATAACTAAACTATGTTACCATATTTTTCATCCGAGACTTGTGGATCTTGGTATGATTCATTTTAATTAAGGTTGTTATTTTGATCTAGAATAGATACAACCAAGATACCACAAGAAGAATTTAGATCCTCCTAGATACATTCTAGACTTGCATCCCTCCCATGGTATCTTTTCCATATCAAGATAGATACATGTCCTAGGGATGTATTTTTTACTTGAAAAAAGGTGAAATATGGAATTAGAAAAGTAATTAAATAAATTATATAGGGAAAATCCTAAAAGGAACATTCACACTCATTTTAACAAAATAAAATAGCCCCACATTTACCTTTTATTTCATTATTACCCATCATTTCACGTTTTCTATCTAACCATCATTGTTTCATTAGCTTAAGATTTAAACTCCTTCCTTTTACTAATCCTATGTCATTATGAATACATATCTTATGCCAAAAAGTTAAAGGAGCTTGTAGTGAAGAGGATTTTTGGTTTTGGGTAAGTTATCTATTCATTTCTGGTCGGGTAAAAGACCATTTTTCTTGTGATTTCTATCCTTGGAATAAAATATTATGGTGTGAAAAACATAAATGAAAAACTAGGAAAGGTCTTGCCACCTATAAACATCCTCACATACATGAAAGAAAAAATAAGAGGTTGCCTCAATTTCTCTAGGATCAAAGCATATTTTTATAAATAAAGGATCTAGACCTACTGGTCCACCTAGTATTATATCTCATGGTAGTAATTCTACCCAATCACATCCATTTATTGATACATCTACCTTTATCACAAAATAAGGGGATTCACCTCTTAGTCATAAGAGAACAAAAAGTGTTGACCCATTAGAAAGGGCATTTAATAATGAAACTAGAGATATAGTGGAGTAGAACATTTCACATTGTGTTTCTGTATGTGGTTTTCCATTTAATGTTCTTATATGACCATATTTTTGGGATATGGTGAAATATATCAATTAATAGGCTAATTGGTGCATTAGTTCAGGGTATGGAAATGTGCACACTACCATTATGGAAAAATAAAGAAAACTTGTTGAAGATGAATTACAACTTGTCATAGATTCATGAATATAATCATGGGTGTTTATCATTTTTAATGGATGGAATGATACCAATATTAATATGTCTATTCATTGATTAATGTGGTCACAATGTGCCCTAAAGTAGAGGTGATTCTTAGGGTTGTTGATTGTGAGGAGAAAATGATGGATGAAAAAATATTTTTGATAAAGTGATAAAGTCTATTAAGGTGGTGGCACATAAAAACATTATCCAAGTTATAATTAAAAATAGAAACATTTAAAAGTTTTGCGCATTGTTTTGGAAGCAAGTTAGAGTCAAATATTTTATACACCTTGCATCAGTCATTCCTTCAACATTATGCTACTAAAATGAGGTACCAAAATTGATTGAATCAGACAAGTATATGAGAAAGTGAGTGAGATACAAATGTTCATAAGCCACCATCACACTTCTAAGACATTTTAAGGACTTTCTTGAAGTTGTAGATATTAAAGGTACATGTTTTTTTTGGGTAATCATTTTGAAATCATTTAAAACTTAATTTAGTTTTTTAGGTTTTTAATTTATAGGAATTATTTTTTACTAAATTTAAAAAAAATGTTTTAATTTTGTATTAGGTTCAAAGAATTGGTTTTCCTCACACAATGATGTTGATATGAATTTTTAAGGTGTGCGAGGCATTGTGTGGAATGGTTATCTATCATATATGGGTTTTGCAAAGACTTTCAAACATTGAGAGTGACATAAAGATGAAACAATTGATCTTTGATGATGGGTAGTGGGAGCATGAACAATATTTTATCAATTTTATTGATCCCATCATGAGAATGTTAAGGTTTTAGGATATGGATCATCCATGTTTTGGTGAAATTTATTATTTAATAAATTCAATGATTGGGAATATTAATTCCATAAAAAATTCCAAATAGAAATATATTACATAGAGTTTATTCAAGGAAGTGTAGTTATATATCATTGATAAGTAGGAAAAAAGACCATGCATTACATATTGATTTTTTTAATTCCAAACTAATAAAAAAATGAAGATACTTTATTTGGATAGAAGGGTCCAACCAATTAGGCATGTTGAGTTAATTGATGGATATAATGTAATATTATCTAGACGTTTCCCTAATGTAGAAGTAGGAGATTCATTTACAAGGGAGTTTATGCACTTCATAACCTCCACATGCCACTCTAATGATTTTATTCATGTCAAGTACAAAAAATATGATCATATATGGTGGTTCCTCCATTGGAAAACATCCAATAACCTTTATATAATATAAATTAATATTATATCACATGTAATATTTAAATTTTTTTAATACTTCTCTATCTTTATTTTTGATGTTTTGTTTTAAATTTTAAATAAATATTCATTTAGTGGAATCATACATGTACAATTCTCCCTCTCCATAGTATAATTTATCCTCTAAGATAAACATTTAACAAACATTTAAAAATATGTGCTACTGGTTTGGTAATAATAAATCCCCTAGAGAGATCAAAAAATGTTTAGTCCCATTCTCTTCTCATACAGATTTGTCACCACCCCAAGATAGGCTTTCAGATTATTGCATGGAGCAGTGGGATTGATTACTAATAGATATTTCAAATAAACTCATGACAAAATCTATAAAAATATAATATGTAATTATATACACTCAAATTTGGTCATGAATACTTGATAATTTAATTTTTTCCCCACTTTTATTTTAATTTAATTGAGAACTTAATATGGACTTATTTCCCCACCTCAATTTATTAGAAGTACCTATACATACCTACACCTTTATATTTAATTATATTACACTTGAATAAATTTTATTAATAACTACAAATGTATCTAATTATATGTATAGGCGTCCCAAATCCAAAAATTCACATGTTACCATTAAATACATGATCAACTTGGATGGGTAAATAGTGGAAGTTGATTTTGACCCCTATTGATTGGTATTATCCTTCACCTTATCAATGACTAAATTTGAATTTTAGTCCTTATATTATAAGTTGGAATTTATTTTTATGATATGTAATTTTAAATGCACAATCACCACTTTCCAATTTAATAAATGACACATAAATAGTTTTATTTTTACCTTAGATATGCAACTAAAGAGGGGGTAAAAATTTATTAAAAATAAGCCCAAAAATGGGGAATTACATCATCATATCCTACTCAAGAAGTTGAGTCAGGATGGGGAGCATCCCAGTAGGAAGCCTATGCTGATCATAAATTGCCCAATTTGGCCCATGTTCCATGGCCCATTTAGCCAGATGGTAAGCCATAGCATTGCACTCCTAGGGAATATGTTTAAAGGAAATTAACTCAAAGGATGAGCTTAATTGTCTAATCTACTTGATAATCACATCCAGTTTCCAATCCACACAGGCAAAATTGGAATTGTTTAGCAGGTTAACAACCACCTGCGCGCCTGACTCACAAATAATGCTGGGCCGCCCCTGCTGATAGCAAGTTTGAAATGCCTCCAGGATGGCCAACGCCTCCATACAGTTGTTGGTATGATATCCCTTATACACCGTCAATAAAAAATAGATATTGCCAGAATTGTCCCTACCAATGGCACCAATCCTAGCTTCACCAGGATTCCCTCTAGCCGATCCATCCACATTCACCTTCACAATACCTTCCTCAGGTGGCTGCCATCTGCCAGACCGGTTGATCGGATGTGACTTATGCCTATTGTAGGTTGAAAGACATGCTTGGAGGTAGGGGTTTGCACCCAATGGTGTGCCAGGGGAGAGCCAAGCAAGAACTAAGGCATAGAATGCCCGCAGATCTTTGCCACCTTCTCCTTTAGCTTGGAGAGTTTCTTGCAAGGCAATAAGCACTCTCAGCCAAAGTGCACTTATGCTTAAGTTGCGCTCTTGAAAAAGTCTCTTGTTTCTTTCAATCCAAAGGTGCCATAAAATGAATGAGGAGCCAACTATCCATGCATTTTGCAGTATAGATGCCTTGGTGGGGGGCCTATCCAGGCGTTGCCAAAACTCAGCCAAGGACCCTACGTGCCAACATGGGTGCCCCCAGGCCTCCCACCACAAGTGCCATAGCTCTCTGGCAAAGGAACATTGAAATAATAGGTGTTCACCATTCTCCTCACTACCACAACAAAACAAATAGATTGAGGGTCCATGAAATCCTCTCTTGATAAGGTTATCCTAGGTAAGGCAGTGCCTATAGGTGAGACTCCACAAGAAGAAATTGCACTTCGGCTAGGCAGTCGAATTCCAAATTTTCTTGCTCCAAAGAAATTCCTCTGCTCTAATTTGCTTCTTGATCAGCGTCTGATATCCGAAGGAGACAGAGTACTGTCCACTGGGATTTCCCCCCCAAGCCAAGGTATCTCCTTCTCTCAAAGAGCTATAGCCCCTAGACACAAGGAGCTGAAGTAGTTCTTGTCTGTCCTCCATAGTCCCCCTATGGCCAGGCCACCTCTTGTTTCCATTTGTAAGCAATAGCAGATGCCAAGTGGAAAGCTTCTTTATAATGTTTAATAGTATCCCATCCCACATTTTGAAAAACCTCCCATAGGTCCTGCAAATGAGGGTGAGATAAAATGAGTGGGGGGGATCCGTTCCAAGAATCTTCCCAAAATAATGCCTCTATTCTACTGTTGCAGATCTAGAAAAGGTTGGCTTGCACCAATGAAGCTCCAAGCTTGAGGGTGCTCCACACCATGGAGCCTCTTCCCTCAATGGGGAACCTAGGAATCTCCACCGAGCTCACCCCAGGTAAATATTTCAGTGAAAGAATACGGGCCCAAAGATGAGATTAATTGGTACACCACCTCCAGTACAGCTTGGCCACAAGAACCTGACTGGATAGGATATCCAACCTAAGCCTAAGACCCCCCACCCTTTTGGGCCTACACATAGTGCTCCATTTGGTCAAACTCCATTTTGAGTTCTGAAGGTTGCTGCTCCACAGAAATTGCTGAGAGAGCGCATCATATTCATGGAGGAAGTACATCGGGGCAGCTTGGACCATGCTATGATATATGGGCAAAGCTTGGATAACTGACTGAAGAAGTGTCACGCGACCGGCCATCGTGAGCCACCGGTGGGTCCAATGATTCACTTTATGCCTTAATTTGTCCAAGATGTTTTGCCAAAATAGCTGGGACTGCCTACCCACCACAATGGGAACCCCCAGATAAGTCACCAAAAGAGGTTGTGGTTGGAATCTCAATATAGTAGCAATCCTACGTTGGATAAAGTCAGGAGTATTAAAGAAAAAATGGAGGATTTCTACTCATTCAACTACTATCCAAAAGCCACTAAATAAGTGTCCAAAATGCTTCAAAACGCATACGCCTCCCTAATCCATGCTTGCCCAGCAAGGATGGTGTCATCCACAAATTGGAGGTGGGTCAGTATGGCAACAACATTGTCCCACTGCCATTCCTAAATCAGGTCCTGCGAGGCTTGATATTTTATGAGCCTTCCAAGGCCCTCAGCCAAGATAATGAAAAGGTAAGGAGATAACGGATCCCCTTACCAAAGTCCTTTAGATGCCCCAAATAGTCTGGAAGGTGCTCTGTTAAGGAGGACTGAGTACGACGGCATGGTAACACAACTGCACACCCATCGGACCCAATCCTGGCTAAATCCAAAAGCAAGAAGGGTTTTTTGCATGAATCCCCAGTCAACCCTATCATACGCCTTAGCCAAATCTAGCTTGATAAACATAGCTCTCTACTGTGAATTGCTCATAGAGTGGATGGCTTCTGAGGCAATCACCACTCCATCCAGAATCTGCTTCCCAGCAACAAAGCCCCCTATTCCTCCCAAATGATCATTGGGAGGCAGGCTTTAAGCCTCTTTGCAATGAGCTTGGTAATAATTTTGTAAACTGTATTGCAGAGAGCAATAGGCTAGAAGTGATCCATCTGATTTGCTTGATCTTTCTTCAGAATCAACACGAGAAAGGTAGCATTGATCGCTCTGAGCATCTCTTTATTAAGATGGACTCCTTCACAACTTCCACTAAATCATGGCTGATTATATCCCAAAATTCTTGAAAAAATTCTATCGAGAACCCATCTGGGCCTGGTGCCTTGCCTCTACGCATAACAAATACCACTTTTTCCACTTCCAACTTCCCAATAGGTTTCAAGAGGGCATCATTCATATCTATTGTGACTATATGAGGAATGCAGGACAAAACCATATCCCCCTCCAACGCAACAGTAGGTGCCACTCCAGAAAGAAGCTCCGTGTAAAAATAGACAGCTTCCTCAGTTATGGCAGAAGCAGATGAGGTACAAGATCCATCCTCGGTCACAAGAGAAGCTATGTAATTCCTGTTGCACCTCGCTTGCACTGATTTATGAAAAAATACAATGTTCTTGTCCCCTTCTTGGAGCCAGTCGATCCGAGCTTTCTGCTTCCAAAATATTTCTTCACGCAGTTCCCATTCATTGAGCTCATTCAGAGCTACAAATTCAGCCCTACGCAGTTCCTCAATCAAGCCAACATCTAGGATCTTCCTGGTAGTGCTATCTAACCTATCTTGAGCTCCCTTCTTCATAGTGTACAAATTACCAAAATTAGTTTTGTTCCATATCTGTAACTTTCTTTTGACATGTTGAAGCTTCTTGGCAAAAGAAAACATGGTAGTGCCATACTCGGGACTCGGACCCCCCTACCGCCACCAGTGGGACATGAGGTTATGCAAAGATGAATCCCAGAGCCACATTAGCTAAAATTTGAAGGGGGCTTTCTTGGTTCCATCTATAAAATTGGTTTTGAGCTTAATATGCCAATGATCAGATCCCCTCCAATCCAAAATTTTAGAAGCAATAGAGAAGGCACTAGAAAGCTAGAAGCAAGAGACTAAAAATCTATCCAAATGCTCAAAAATAGCATCCTTACCTGATCTTCTATTGCTCCAAGTAAATCTCCCATTAATGGGTTTGACATCTAATAGGCACAGCCGCTCCATATTTAGTCTAAGAAGCTCTAAAGAGGGGTCTAGTTGATTTAGCCCCCCTCTCTTCTCCTCCAAGCTAAGGACAGCATTGAAATCTCTGCACATAATCCATGGCAGGTAAGGACAATAGCTCTGAACATAACATAAATGTTCCCAAAGCTTCATGTGTCCTTGAGTATCTCCAGGAGCGTAAATATTTATGACCAAAATCAGCTCCCCTATTTCCAGAGAAGATGCAATCATGGAGAGTGCCAAGATGGTCACCATCCATTAGAGCGGTGTGAGCTTCACCAGGTCCCAGTAGATTGCTAAACCTCCTGCACTACCTAGCACCCCCACACATTGGCATTGTCTGACATCCCAAAATTTAGGTAAGCTACTAAACATTGCATCAATAGAAAGCTTGGTCTCCTGGATACATAAGATATCTGGAGAGTGATCTGAAATCAATTTCCACATATTTTTTTATCTGGGAGTACTATGCAGCCCCCTCACATTCCATGATAGCACTATCATTGAGTGGATTGGGTGAAGTGTTCATCCAAGGTTTTAACCACTCCTGAATCAACCAATAAGTCACCTATAAGCTTAATTCTCTCCTAATCCTTTCTGCGTCCTGGTCTAGAGGGTGTGGAGAAAGAAACCTTCTTGAAAGGTCTTTGCAACAGACCCAAGGCTTCGACCGCTCCCTTATCTTTCCTGGGGATATCCTTGTCTTTCACTAGGTCAACCCAGCTGCAGTCCTTGTTTTGCTATTCTGAGAGGTCTACCAAATTCCCAACCCCCAACGCATTCTCACTTCCCTGGCCTTGTTGGATCACCATATCCTGAGATTCACTGATAGGGGTGTGGTTCCCTTCCCTCCCTGAGAGTCCTCCCTCCTCCTCAGGGATAAAGCCATCTTCTATCGCCATACAGTCTAGAGCTTCAAACCTATTAAAACTCATTTCCAGGATTTTGTCCTAGTTTCTCCGCTTCTGGCCACACCCTCTCCCTCACCGGTGAACTTGGGAAAAGCCATCCTTGTCTAGACCAGGAACTCCCATAGGATCTAAAGTCACCTCTGCCCCTTTTGGGGCACCTTTTCCATTCGTTGTATTTCCAAATAGGGATGAATAATTATCTCTCTGAGTTGGCTGCCCTGATTCTTTTCCTCCCTGAGAGTCCACCCCTCTGAATCTCCCACCTTGAGGGCATTGCCTATGTAGATGGCCATAGACATGGGAAATTCTACAGCGAAAGGGGATAGCTTCATAATCGATCTATTGAACCCAAGATGATTCTCCTAAGCAAATTTCCATTGATTCAGGCAATGGATTGTTTAGATTGATTTCCACATAGATTCTAGCAAAGGAAATAAACTTTTTGTCCAAAGACTGGTGTGATACAGCAATTGGCATTCCCAGTAAGGCTGTGATTTGGTGCAGGATGTCTTCTCTCCAAAACTCCAAGGGAAGTCATGGGAGACGAACCCATACAGGAACACTAGCAAGCAAATCCTTTGCAGAGTTAAACCCAACATGCCAAGGTTTGATGAATAGCCCTATATGGTCATAAAAATAGGGTCCTCCCTCAAAAATATGGTTTTTGTCAGATATGGAGGAGAAATTTACCAAAAAGTAACTATTAGCAGCCAGCATAATATCGATGTCTCCCTCTACTTGCTAGGTGCGCCTCATCCAAGTTTCCAAGGCTGGCTATGAAATCTGAAGACCCATAAATTTACAGATTAGAGCATGGCCTGACAAGTATTCAACATCTTCTCTAACAGCTGCTTGAGGGACCACCAAGACCGGCCTGTCTTAGATGCGTGGGAAATAGCCGTTGACCTTAGTAATTTTTGGATGCTCTCCAACATAAAATAGATCTCCTGCTTGGGATGACTCTGCCTGTCCCAAACGTGCCTCCCCTGTGCCCTCGCCCTGGTCAGGCTTTTCCTTCCCTCCATTCGCAGGCATCGCTATTCCTCTCTCAGAACCTAACAATTATTATTTTTACCTTAGATATGAAATATGACATTAGAATCACTTTATCTTGACCTTGGATTTTAGAGGAATTTAAAAATCTTCGTACATAATTTTTTTCCATTTTAATGATATAAATTTCATATTTATGTTCCTTTTTTTATAAAGTTTTAAAGAATATACGGATATATTCGATGAACATTTTTTGTCTCAAGTTTTTTTAGTTTTAATTACATATTATATACTCCTAATAAGGAAAATCATTATCACTTTTGTAATAAAATGAATCAAATCACATGCTAAGACACCAACACCATTAATGCTTTTTTTTTGAATTCGATATGACATGGGAAAAAGGGTAATCATACATTCAATATGTTATAAGGATCACTATACACCATTTTGATGGGATTATTTTGACCAACTCTGCTAATAAATATATATTTGAGCTTATTTATGCAAAAGTATTTAATGAATACTTTAATTACCACCTAAATGGAATTTATTCTTTGACATTTTTAGATTCATAAGAACACAATAATAATGATCATGCTAGAAAAGCCGAATAAAAAAAATGATTCCATTTGTAATATTTATTAACCTATTGTAAACCCTACCAAAAGTATTTATACCTTTATTTTTTATAGTGTTATTACCTATACACCTTTACTTACCTTGGAAACACAATGTTTATAAAAAATGTATATTCCCATTCCTAACAAAATGACTGATGTGGGACATTTAATAGGTATTCATACTCCATCACCTACCTTTCCTGCTACATAATTCTTTATGAAAACCATTTCACTTTTGCATGCTAAGGTAGTGTAATTAAACCAATGTATACCAAAATTTAGCTAATTTATGGATTTCAAAGACTCAATTAATAATCCATTATCACCTAAGGTGAAAATTTATAATTTACCACAATATTTGTATCACCTAAAATTATACTATACGAAGGTAAATAAGATCCAGAACAACATCTTGAATATTTTCATTTGGCATGTTTAGATTATGATTTTAATGACAAGTTGATAACTAAGTTTTTTCAAAGAATCCTAAAAAATTGAACCTTGTATTTATTTGTTATTTATTGATCTAACTATGTATTAAGTAAGTTTAAATAAAGTACCATTGTGATTAGGGATACAACTAGTATTATCATCAAGGTTTTTAAAGATGTTGGAATTATCCAGATCATTATTTTGAGTAATTTGAATGATGAAATGTTATATTTTTATTATAGTGGTATTACCTTTAATATAATATATATATATATATATATATATATATATATATATATATATATATATATTGAGATTACTATAACCATTAATTTATATCTTCAGCAATTGATAAGTTGAGTAGAAAAGAGAAACATGTGTAAAATTTGAGTGGGTTGACATTGTCAAATAAAATAATAATAGGTGACTTCACAATGTTGATGAGATGTAAAAAAGAGATAGAAAAAGGATAAATCATATCAAAATAATGATATCATCCATGATGATTTATTTGTTAAAAAGTCAACTAGGATAAAATGGTATTGATCAAATTGATATAATATACTAGAAGTATGATGCAAAGAATGGCTAAGAAAATTTGACTGTATCAAGTTATTTGATACTACCACAAAGGAAAGTTTGAGATAAAAATTATATTGAATTGGTCAATATAGTCATAAATATAAGCTATAATACACCAATTGTATCAAGAAATCTAGTGAAATTTGATATATGAATGTTTTTAAAAGTGAATTAGGGAACAAACTAATCCAATCTATTTGATGCATTATGTAAAATAAAAGTCTAAATACTACACTATCTAGATTTTTTTGATATATTGTCAGGGATAGTAAAATTAGTTATAGGTGAGAAACAAAAAAATTTGAGTTGGTAGATATAGTTTGTTCTAAGAATATTATAAATAAAAAGAAATAGACCAATTCAATCCATTCAATGCAGTCTTTAAGATAGTTTATAATCAAAATAGGTAGGAATTGAGTTTTATCTTTCTATTCAATGTAATTACAAATGTAGAGGGATAATATATAATAAAATAAGCTGTGTTTATGATTTATATGGAGTGAAGGATGCAAACACTTGTGACTCTATCGAACTGTTTGACGTGGTCTCCAATCATTGGTAACTATATCAACACTAATTGATGTAGTTAAAACACTCAACACAAAATTATATCAAAATTTATGAATTTATTATACAATATAAAATATAATATAAATAAAAAAATTAAATTATAATTAATTTTGATAACTATGTTTTTAAAAAGAAGAATAGGCAGTTTTACCAAAAATGATTTGACTGATTTATAGGCTATCATAGATACCTACTCATCTATTAGATATTTTCAATCCAATGTTTCATAGCATTGAATATGTAATAAATATGATGGCCATAGCCCACTCAAGTCAATTTATAGGTTAAGTTGATAATAACTTCCTTATGATAGGAAATGATTAGTGTATTATATAATAAGATGGATGGATTCTTAAATATTAATAAAAAAGGAATCATAGGGATTTATGATATGATGTGAGGTATGTGGAAACTAAATTAAATGTTTATCTCTATAATATGACTATGAATATTGGAGAAATCCCTCATGCCACAATGTCTATAAAAAAAAGACAAGTATTGTAAACAAAATATTGTATAGTGATTCATGATAGTAGATAAGTAGTTTGAAAAATACCATAACATAATTTATAGGGAAAGTCAACAAAAAATAATGTTTGAAAATTAATGTCAAAAACCAATTTACAACATACAGTGAATTCATATAAATAGGAAGTAAATTTGAAATGAAATGTGTGATTAGATTTTGAAATGAAAAGTTAATTAAGCTTTCTTATGTTTTGAAAAATAAAACAGACATAATTGTATCAACATAGATCGATGTACTTGTAAACATTGTAAAAAATTGTATCCAGAAGAATAATATATTCTATGCAAATTAGAATTACATACAAATATATATGACTAGATAAAACATGCTAATGTAGTTTATCAAAAATAAAAATGATTATAGAACTAAATAGAGTAGGTTGATACAATTTAATAGAATTAAATTAAACATAAAACTAAGGAAAATAGTTTAGTACAATTTATTTAAAACTAAATTGACTATAGAACTAAATTAGACAATCATTCTAGTTGAGTGTAGATAAATAGAAAGATTAACAAAAATTAAAATATAGAACTATTTCAAGTAGATCAATATAGTTGACCAGGAAAAGTGAATTAGAGATATAACTATATTGGTTGGTTTGATATAGTTTTTTGATATATGGATAAATCAAACTAAATTAAATAGGTAGATATAGTCAGTTGGAAAATACAAAATGTAGATAAAGGAATAAATTTTTTTTACACTAGACAAAGTAGTTTAACGATAAATACGTAGAGATAAAACTATGTCAAATTGTTTGATATAGTTTTCTATGGGTAAAAATTATGTCTGAGTAGTATTTCCCTCTTCAATATAGCCTACTAATATAAAATGATACAAAATTGAATATTTTGTTCACTACAGTTCATTTTAAAGGTAAAATTAATGGTTAGTTTCATGTCATGTTCAACATAATGTATGTAATGAACTAGGATTGACCTATAAATATCTTATCTAGAGATCCATACTCGAAGAAGGTAAAACAAGTAGATCCTAGTGATACTCAATGAAATCAAGATATGACCAATGAATTGACTAAACTTAGAAATTAGATCACATACAACACAATGTAAATAAAAGAGATTCTAAGGCCTTTACAAAATCAACACAATGTAATATCCCTAACTAGGTATCTATTAATAAAATAATCAAAAAACACAATCAAGCAATATAAGTAGTGGGAATGGTTAGAATCATATTAAAATGGCAAAAGAGCCATGATAGTCAAATAGGGGCATAGGCTATATAAGGTGTATAAATGGAAATTTTGAATAATCCTATAACCACACTAAGTTGAAGTGTAGAGATAATTAAAATAAGAAGATACAAAGTCATTAACCAAGAAATTATGTAACTCTATATATGAAATAGAAAGAGCTAGAGATAGAATATACTTACTAATTTAACCTTTTAGGATTTTAAAATGAAAACATTATGTTTATATTAAAGGTTTGAGATGCCTAAATTAGTTGAATAAATATACAATAATTAAGTACTTATTTGTTATGACCTTTGACCTTGTTTGACTTTATAATAATATAAATAAATATGGATAACTTGAGACCTCTCTTAAAATTAACTATTTTGGATGATGTGGGTTCTAAAATTTGAGATTTGGGTAGTAGTCTATGTTGTCAGTAAGAGTTTATTATTCATCTACTCAATGGAAAATAGTTCCCAATTTGGATAATAGTTCCATCTATGTGTAGTGTCCTCAATGTGGCACTACTATCTTCATTGTGGGACTGTACCTATTTTTGGGAATACTTACACCTATGTTTAAATGTATTGTTCCTGCATGACTAGAACTTGGAGCTCTATGTTATACCTAAAAAAGTTAATTTGATGTGAAAACCCTAATCTCATTTCAAGTATGGTATGAATAATAATTGTGTGTGTTACTAGGATGGACTAGACATCCTCAACACCCCGTTGTGTAGAGAGTTTCCTACATACCAATACTCTGAAGAGGTATCAATTCTAATGTAGTTCTCCCACCCAGTGCTTGATGTATGTGCAAGTGAATGCTAGAATGAGAGTGGCCTTAGATGCCTTGAATGTGTTTGCACTTTTAAATGCCTAAAAACTAGGCTTAGGGCAATTGTAGATGGTAGTGTGCATAAAGTAAGGCAGAATAAGGATCAAATACCTTAATTTTACACAATTTTATCTTTGGTTTGAATAGATTTTTCATTAATTTTCCATCTAGTGAATAGGGGTGGATTAGACTTGTATTTATAGGATTATTTTGATTGTGTAGATAAGAAAATGATCTTAGGCTGACCTTACGAGGGGCACACATTTGAAAATCTATCCTTTGGGAAGAGCTAGGGTTAAAAACAAGAGTATTTACTTGGGGACACTAGTGTCATGTGGTTGTAGTGTCCTAAATATGGCATGAATTTCGTATTTATAAACTAATAACCAATTTGGATTGGTGTTTGAGATTATAGTTATGGCACTATGTTTGACTAGCTATAGGTGATTGTGGTATGTTGAATGATTGGAAAAGTAAGTCTAATACTCAAGGATAGGTCTATGGATATCCTATAGATATGTTAACTCAAGAAAAACTCTTAGCATCCAATTACCACTTTTAGTTGATTACATCACTCCACCTTATATTTTTATTGTATCAAAATGAAATGAAAAGTATAAAGGAAAAATAAGCATACCTAGACTTACCTTGGAAGTGAAGCATGTGTAGCTATGTTTGAATAGATGAATCTGGATCTACGTATGTAGAACATGATCTAAAGAAATTTCCTACAATGAACCATTCAAAAATAAATCCTTACTTAAGAGATGATAAAAATCAAAAGATTATGTTGAAATGAAATAACTAAGTAAATTTGAGTAAAGAGAGAGGAAAATAATGAATACACTTCATTAGGTAAACAAACTAATGCATGAACCTAGTGATAACCTATGCATGTGAGTGTACATAGTGATCATATCATTGAATAAATTGAACTAAGTTTATGGCTTACTCAATCCTCGTATGGGTGGCTCAAGAACTAAATCTGGTTTTCACTCCATTATTGCCCACCCATGTTTGGTGGATCTTAATCTCTATGAATAGTTTGGATAAGACTATAAGTGTGTTGAAATCTCTCATGTATGTGGCTCAAGAATTCAAGTAGGCCATAAATCCTTCATTTTCCCTTATGTGAAGTATATGCACCTATAACTTAACTACAAAAAGTGATAAAATTATCTAACTATGTAAATCTAATTGTGTATTTGACTCTATAGACACTTAGGTATATTAGGCTTTTTTTGGCCACTCAAAAAATCCAACCATGGAGTAAGCCATCAATCTGGTGACACCTTGGAATTTGATATCAAGCATATATAGTGTCGAGAATGAAGTGGAGTTTTCCATTCCATCTGATCAACATGTTTGAAACTGAGTATATGGAAACTATGTGACATGCACATTACCCCAATTTGGTATTCATGTATACTCAATCCAAATCAAGTATATAATAATTGAACATGTGTAGCTGATTTGAATGTATGAGTGATCATGTTGTGAATGATGCCCCCAAATTTGAGTAACTAGTATGAATCTAAGTTGAATTGAATGAATTTGAGCTAAATTAGAATATAATTGCAAAACCTATGGCTATATCTAAGTAAATTTGTTCCTTACCTGGTGTACTAGTCTGAATGATTTAGATTATCCTAAGGATATGGATACTAGAAAGTAGTGCCCTATAGTGGATAGTAGCTTCCTCTAGATTTAATGTCCCAATATGGGTGATAATGACTACATGGTTTGATTACTAAGTGATCAGGACTAAATTTTGAATCATTGTTCTTTTTTGTGTCTACCGTGAGTCTAATATCTAAAATTGAGCCTATGTGCTAAAATGTATCTGTGAAAATTAATGTAGGATCCTGATCTCTATGACAAATCCCTATGTTTTCCTCCTCTTTTGAGGGTAGTTTGAAACCTATGTAATAACTACCCTCTAAATAAGTAGCTCTACAAAATTTATTTGCTAGAGCATGTGCATGATATCATAATAGAATATATATACATGACATCATAATGTAAATGTATCTTAGCATAAATAGGAAATGTAAGATTTTTGTTGTAATCTAGAATTACACAAGGGTTTCAATATAGATGTAATTAATGCATATATCAATAAAATATAAGTAAGAAAGATGGGGCGTGATGTTCATCAAGGCTCCCAAGTATGAAAGGTAGATGCATGAGATCCCTCATGGCATTGTAAAATTAGTGTGTGTGTAAAAAGCAAGTACAAATGTCATGGTGTAAAAGCATACATGGAATCAAATATACAAACACATGAGGAGTGCAAAGGATAGGCCAAGGGGCCACAATACAAGGGACATGGGCACATGTCACTAAATCTTAGAATGGAGATATACAATGACATGTTCAAATGTCCACATACATAATTAACAAGAAATTTGGAATAGAGCCACATAGAAGGACATTTTAAAATGTTTGCATATATAAGCATGAAAGAGCACACATAAGGGACATGGGAACATGTCCAAGTATTACAAAAAAAAAAGTGTTGTAGAATCCAAATAACAATGTCATATTAAAATTCCTTTCAAGATGGAAGAAGCATAGGAAATATAATCAAGTCTAATCTAGGAACTAGAAATGAAAGTATGTATAAATGTGTAGTAAAAATTTAACTAAATGCTAGCATGCATATATATTGAGTCTAACTAGTGATAGTTGCCAAAAAATTTGAGCAATGAATAGCAATGATAAATATCAAATTAAATCAATGTGTAACTTAAATTTATATGTAAAGATAAAACGTGGTTGTAACAACTATGTATGAGATTCCCCCAAGTGGTAATATGTAGAAATATATAAACTTGATCAGTGTAAATGCCCCCAATGGATAAATGATAGCTTGTTTGGATCAGTGTAGTGGACTAGAGTCCTATCCATAATTTGTAAGCACTCAACAAGAATAAGTGAAGCATGTGTATGTTAAAACTTACTATACTAAAATAGCTAGCAATATGCAATATCTTGCAAGTAGTATAAATGTAACATAAAAATCCATACAATCTATAAATATCTTGTGTTTTTGAAATATATGGATGTTTTTATATTTCATTCTCTCTCTCATTCCTTGTACATAGTTTATTTGCATATCTTTGTACATGGATTATAATCACACACACACACACACACACACACACACACACACACACACATATATATACCTATATATATATATACATATATATATATATATACATATATATGTATACATATATATATATACATATATATATATATATATATATACATATATATATATACATACATATATATATATATATACATATATATATACATATATATATATACATATATATATATATATATACATATATGTATATATATATATACATATATATATATACATATATATATATACACATATATATATATACACATATCTATATATATATATATATATATATATATATATGTATATATATATATGTGTATATATATATATATGTATATATATATGTATATATATATATATATACATATATATATACACACACATATATATATACATATATATATATGTATATGTATATATCTATATATATATATACATATATATATATATATATATATATTTGAGTATAATCCATGTACAAACATATGCAAATAAACTATGTACAAGGAGTGTGAGAGAGAATGAAATATGCAAAAGTCAATTGAAAAAGAAAATTTTGTCATATTTTTTTATGTAGAATCTCCATAGATTCATGATGTATAGTGGATTTTTAAGTGCCTTTATGTCGAGTGAAGGTAGATGATATACTTTTGGGATAATATTTTCATTGATGATGTATGGTCTGAACCAATTAGGTTTGAACATTACTTTGTTTTCTTCTTTGGCATTAACATTTCTAAGATAATATTTCAATACCAAATCATTGATTTCAAATTCCTAGTTCTAGACTCTATTATTGTAGGTTCTCTAGATTCACTTTTGATAAGCTCTGAGATGTTATGTAGCTTGGATACATGTATGATCCAATTTTTATAATTTGTGGAGATGTCATTCTTTGGACTAGTCATCTATGATGAGTCCTTTTAAGCAGATCCATAAAGATGGGATATCTAATTCTAAGGGAATAATGGATTTTGTGCCATATAATAGTGAATAAGGAATAAATCATATTGTTGTATAGATACTGGTGTGGTAAGCCCAAAGTGCATAGACTAGTTGATTGTGTTAGTCATCACCAAATTTGGTGATGGTTTTATTGAGAATGGTATTGATCATCTTATTCCTTACCTCTACTTGACCATTCTTCTATTAGTAGTATGGTGGGTAGGATGTGTGTCAAATTTTTTATTTGGCACAAAAAAAATCACTTTTTTTCTTCAAATAAGTTCCATTATTTTTAATGATCATTGTTGAGAGATCAAAGCGGGAAATATTATTGCTCATGAGAAATTGACAAATATCTTCCCCTTTTGTTGATTTTAGTGGGATTCCTTATACCCACTTTGTAAAATACTATGTTGTTATGATAATGAATTTGTGGACACCTACTTATTTTGGGTTGATTTTATCGATAAGATCGAATCCATTACTTGTGGATCCTTTCACACAAATGATTATTTCATCTCCTATAGAGTCCATTCCTATGCATTCTTCTAAATATCCCTTGCTTGATATATCTCCTTAGCATGATCCATCAAGCATTCATACTTTTTCTATTGAGGAGATTATATGTGATGTATTTTCCCAATTTTCATTGAAAATAGATGAGACATTAGTTGTAGTTCAACTCCAACTTCATAGAGATATATCATATGTTCTAGATAATGTGTGTGGGTAAATATATTAGTACTTATGAAAACTTGCATGGTGTTCTTACATTTTCATTTTTTTATTGGACGTGTGATCCAATCTTATCTTTATATACTTGTTATATCATTTGATATTGTGTCAAATTCTTATTTTCTTACATGGTGACTTTTGATTTCTCACTCTATATTGCTTATATTGTCATTTATTTTTGTTTATAAATGTCTTAAATTATCAATCAAGTCATATATGTTTACCAAATAAAAGAATAATACTTTATTCCTTATAAGGACATGGTTCAGTGTATACGTGCTTAGTTTGACAATTTCTCTATTGAGAACATATCACACAAATACAATCATCACGTCGATGCAATGGTAAGTGTTGCACTCGTTTATCCCCATAGATATAGTTAAAGAATAATCTTTATTCACAATTAAATTATTATAATATTTGTTAGTGTCCCATGCAAACTCTATCACTCTAACAATACTAGTCACCAAATGTACTTCAACACCTTCCAAATGGTTCTCTAATATATACAAATTTTTGAACAAATCTATCACACCAGATACCTTTACAAAGAATGAAAAGCATATACTTTAATGAAATACTATCTAATAAGTCATCATTTTTGGTGAATTATTAAAAATATCTTTTAATAGACACTTAATTAGATTTTTAGAGTTTATTTATTACAAACTCTCTTATTTCTTTCTATACGTGTTTGCTTTCTTATCTCTATATACATGGATAATTGTCATTGTGACTTGGTTATACAAACTTTGTTCCCTTTAGTCATTCTTTCTTTACCATGTGATCAATTATCAAACAATTAATCTCATTTGTAATCTCCTTATACCAATCCAATTTGGATTTTCTTTTTCCCTTTATTCTCTTTTCACAAACTAAGCATATACATGGTTGAGACTTGAGATAAAATGATGGTTCATCATTAAGCCTAAGTGTTTCAGTCAGTCTTATCTTTGGTAACTTAGCTTCATTTAACCTAAGCCTAGAACTCATTCATGTGTATCACTTTATCTCTCATGGTTGGTCATTCCAAGTCCATATGGAGGAGGAATCTTAAAAACCCTTAAAATATTCAAAAGAAAATTAATGGCCATAGTGATATGATAGGTTGATGCTGATGCAAAGGTACATTGTGTAAGTTACCATGACATTGAAATTTGTCACATTTTTTTATAGTATTAACCCTATCTAAGTAATTTTTATGACATTACCTTACCATTGAAATTACCACCACAATCACTATCGTGTATTTGTCAAATAGTCAATTTAAATTATTTTATTTTTAAACATCTAATTAATGTCTATTAAAAGATATTTTGAATAATTCACCACAAATGATGACTTATTAAATAGTATTTCATTAAAATATATGCTTTTCATTCTTTGTAAAGGTATCTGGTGTGATAGATTTGTTCAAAAATTTGTATATATTAGAGAACCATTTGGATGGTGTTGAAGTACATTTGGTGACTAGTATTGTTAGAGTGATAGAGTTTGCATGGGACACTAGCAAATATTATAATAACATATTAGATTATTCTTTAACCATATCTATGGGGATAAATGAGTGCAACACTTACCATTGCATTGACGTAATGATTGCCTTTGTGCGATATGTTCTCAATAGAGAAATTGTCAAACTAAGCATGTATACATTGAACCATGTCCTTATAAGGAATAAAGTATTATTATTTTACTTGGTAAACATATATGACTTGATTGATAATTAATTATGAGTCCCCATAAAATTTTATTGATTCTATCTTGAGAACCTAAGATTCTTAGAGGCCTAAGATGAGATATTCATATTTCATAATTTTGTGGTGCATGAGAAACTAATTCAGTATGCGAGAGATACTATGTGTCCTAGAGGATTGATGAAAACAATTCTAGCACCAACACTAGATGCACATCTACAGCCATTAAAAAACATCATCCATGTGTCAACAATGTTATTGTATGCTATGAAATCATCTCTTAAATAATTATTAATAGGGTTTGTATCTAGTAATGGAGATGCTACCAATTAATATGTGATTATTTTTCCTTTTACAAATTTTTTTAATATGATTCTAAGGTTAACTTAAATAAGTAACATAACCCATTTGATAATATGACCTAAAAATTATGGTTTTGACATGAGGAATTTCAAGGGATCGATCCTATTAATTATATGTGTCTCATTGTTAATCACATAGTGACAAAGTTTATGAGTAGTGATTACTAGCATTAAGAAAATATTTTATATTGACGGATAATTTCACTCATATTGAACTAATGTGACACTAATGTAGTAAATTATTCTTTATTTATGTTGGCTGTCATGTTGTGTTAGGAGTACTCCCAGTGCATGACTTGTTGCAGAAAGGTAAAGTAGGAGTGGTTTACTAGGTATAAATTGAACCAATATAAGAGGGTTAAGCAAGTATTGATTAAGTGTATCTAATCTCTCTTTACATGTAATATCCCACTCAAATTTTACATATTTATTATATAGTTAAGTGAATGATTCACTTTTATTAGTGAGTTGTGCCATGAATAAAAAAAAATCCTAAATGTTTCCCTAGAGAGACTAAAGTTGAATCCAATTAATAGGAGGCATATCCATAATTTCCTTAACCTTATTAGGGTAAACTTTAATGTCACATCAAGATATAATGAAGCCCAAAATTTTCCTTGAAGATACTCTTAAGACACATTTCTTAGGGCTGAGTCAAATGCTATATTTTTATAGTCTTTCAAATATTTTTCATAAATTGATGGCATGATATTTTTGTTCTTTTGACTTGGCCAATAAATCATCAACATAATCTTTGATGATCTTGTGAATGAGGTCATGAAATATGTGTCTCATAGTGTGTTGGTAAGCTGTAATAGCATTATTTAATATGAATGACATTAATATATATCAAAAGGTGCCCCATGGTGTTGTGAAAGAAGTAGTTTAGTGATCATGTTTAATTATATTGATTTGATTATATCCAAATAAACCATCCATAAAGGAGATCATCTCATAGCTAGTTGTGGAATCAACTATCATATCAATGTTTGACAAAGGGAAATCATCTTTAGGACATGATTTGCTAACATTTTTTTAGTCACAACAACATCATATTTTTCCATTAGGTTTGACAATAATAACTATATTGGTGGTCCACTATCGGTTTCCAACTAGTCGAATGAAACCAACATCTAACAACCATTGGATTTCATCTTTAAGAAAGATAGACACTTTAGGATGCATTTTACAAGCCTTTAATTTTATTGGTTTGTCATTTGGATATAAGGTAATTATGTGTAATGCTATTGATATATCTATGTCAAACATATTGGAATAGGACCATGTAAATAATTTAAGAAAATTAGTTAAAATTTGATGAATATCTATGTATTTTGATTTGTGTAAAGAAACAACAAAGAGTATGATGCAAGGATAACTTTCAATGTCATAATTAAATTTGACTATTTCTGTATTGATTAATGTAGATCGATATAATGTATATGGTGTTGTAGGGATTATATCATCTATATCAGGTATCATATGATCCAAATCATCTTAACACTCACCAAATTATGTTTGAGCACGTGTGGAATGAGGAAACCTATTCTTGTGATATAAGGAAGGGATATCCTCATACATAACTAGGAATTCTAATATATCTTCATCATTATCAAACTCATCAAGAAATGATAGATCTTTTGAAGCTATATCATTGATGAGGTTAGGGTATATGATTAAAAGTATATAAACATGATTCAATGGATCAACTAATCATGGGATAGGTTAAAAAAATGTGTTGTGTTGAGAAACATTGTGAGAGGATCTTACATTAGATGTATCATTTATATATCCACGTCCTTTCTTGCCTTGTTGATCATTAGATGCTTGAATAGGATTTATAATTCCTTATTCCATTTTCAAGGCCTTGAATTTTTTAACCCATCTTTTGGAAATATTGTAATGTGAAGGGTGAAGTAAATTTATTATCCTATGTATTGGAAATAGTTGGTGGAGTTATATGCATCTTTTAAATTATATCCTAGGGTGGTGTAATAGCAAAATCCATGTGTGTAATGTACTTATGTGAAAGCTCTATATGCTTAAAATACTTAAATGGTTATTTATATATAGGGCATGTGTATATATGGCATTTATAGCTAATTTTTAACCATGTGTTTAAATTTTATGGAACTGCATGTATATCATGGATTTATGGTCAAAAAGTAGGAGATAGTAATTGATATCATTTGGCATGACTTGGCATGTTGTAGGTAGTGTTCAAGGTTCGAGGGTAAAGTTTAATGTGATTTGACCCAAAATTTTTTTTTGGGAATATTATTAAACCCTCAGATGCTCATATCATAAGTATCCAAATCTATGGCATGGATGTTAAGATGACATAAGAAAGAAATGTTGTAGATGTTCAACCTTGATCTATTGTCAAGTAGAATGCATTTGACACCTAAATCATTTAATCATAAATACATATAGAGAGGTAGGTGTAGATATATTATGTACTAAGGTGGAAGGCCCTCTCTCTCAAAATAAATTTTCTCTACTGTCCATCCCATAATATTGATAATATAAGCCACATAGGTGGGCTAAGATGTTCATGGTACTTGAATATCCTGAAGTGCTGCATACAAAATATCATTGGATGTGTCAGGTTGTTATAGGATATATAAAATGGAAATTGTACTTTAATAATTAATATTATGATTCATAAATCTATAATCATAGGTGTTGAAAACTTGCTAAGATTTAGGACCACATGAGGACATCGGTCTACTAAGAGCATAGAGCTAAAAATAGTTGCAAGATGTGAGTTAGATGTTTGTGCTAGATAAGGAGGGATACGTGGGATAAATTATTCTCTAATATGTCTAGTAATTATGGGAAAGGAGTGGAATAGAAAACATAATGCATCTAAGGGGTATTTATTTATTTTAGGTAAATAAGTATTGTTTAATTTACCAATTTATCTGTGTTGAAAGAATATTATCTTCAACGTATTACACATAGAAGAAAGATAACATGAGATTGAAAGAATGCAATATGAAAGATATTTTAGTTGATATGAAAAAAAAATTATGCATATGTATATGTGATTACAGAATGATTTCTTAATCATTTTACACATAGAATAAATATAACATGCTATGGAAAGAATGCAACATGAATGATATTTTAGGTGATTTGAAACATCATGTATGCATGTATCTATGTGATTAAAAAATGATGTCTTAATTAACTTTCACATCTAAGAACAACATGTTACGGAAGGAATACAACATGAAATAAATTTTCACACCTTACCTAAAAATATATTTTCACACTTTCTATTTTATATCCATCAAGTTTAGGCCAACCTTAAGAAGGTACACATTTGAAAAACTATTTGTTGGTAAGAGCTGAGGCTAATAAACATAGCACCCAATTGGGGACACTATCACCATGTGGTTGTAGTGACCCAAATGTGGCATTAATTTTCTCTTTTTATATATTAATCAATTTGGATTGGGGTCTGAGATGATAGTTTTGGGACTGTGTATTAACTAGTTGTAGGTGATTGTGGTTTTCTAAATGACTATAAAATTAAGTCTAATGCTGAAGGAGAGCTATATGGATATCTTAGGGATATATTAACTTAAAGGAAAATCTTATAATCAAATTACCAATTTTAGGTGATTACACTTACCTTCAATAAGACCAATCAAGTCTCATTGTCTCCCTTGGCCAATTTTTCCATATAATATATTATTGTGGTTATAATGATATCAATAGTTGAGTCAAAATATAGGATAATAGGAATCCTCCTATTTAATTCAAGACTTCACATGATAAGCTTGTCACCTCTTAATAAAATATCCAAGTAATAAATCTTCTAAATGTAGACTTAGGGATTAAGTACGAGTGGTAAAAATTGAAAATGAGTCTTCCTATTTATTGGATTGAAATAGTTATCTATGTTTATAATTATGGGGTTAATCCTTCTTGTATATTTATATGACAATATTATCTAGCTCAATTTATTCCTAAATGGGATAACTAACCTACAACTACCTCAACTAGGCAGACCTAGTTATAGATCATGCACAAGAATGTTTGGAACTACATTGATTTGATCAATGTAGATGGGATGGAAAGGATAACACCTGGAAATACATTGAATAGGATGACATAGTTATGTATATAATATTTCAAGTTCACTTAATAAACCTTAATTCAAAATTAACTTCCTTAGACTACATAGCTTTGCATATCAACTATACTCTCCTCAGACAATGTTTCAAAAGCTCATTTCCCAAAAGATTCACTCAAATATTTATTTTAAAATATTCAATGCTTTGATATTAATTTTTAAGCTCTATCATACCCTTCTAACCATTCAAAAATTCTCAAACATCTCACAAGTTCTCTATGACAACTCCACGAACTCTACTTATAACCGTACTAGCCCTATTTTCAAGATTTCTTGCTATATACATAATTATACATTATAAAATTTGTAATATGACACCTAATTTTAATACCATTTTACAATACCTATAAATCCTCAAATTTTCATAATCCAACTATATTTCTAAGGCATTTTGTTTGAATTGTTTTACTCACTGTTATCTTTAATTAGGTCATTAAGGTCATTTTAAGCCTATTTTACTCTCAGTCAATCAAAATCCATACTAAAAGGTATGGAAATTTTTTTAAAAACCTAAAAATATATTTTCACACTTTCAATCCTAACTCCATGTAAATTTTTAAGCTTTTCTGATAGTTAGAACAAAATTAATGGCCTAAACCCTAGTTTAGGGTTTCAACTTCACTATCTAATCTGAGAGCTAACAAAATGCAATTGTGAATGTTTTAAAAAGTTCAACACAACTGTTAAGGTTTCCTAGGTTATGTTTTAGTATTGATAAAATTTTACAACAATAAAACTCATCATACTAATCCATTGTCGCACATTTCTAACATAATATATGCTTGACTATATTTATTTCTTATGCAAAACACAACTTTGTAAGTCTACAGACCATATCAACACTATTATAAGAATTATTAACCTCATTAATAATTTTTCAACGTTAAAAATAGATTACATAGTAGTTTAAGACATTTAAAATTTTATTTGATGACCCTTTCTTCCACCATGCAAAGATTTTTAGTCTGTCAGCAAAACCACCAACAGGAACATGTGTCTATTTAAAAGATATTTGTGCTTAAATTGTCTCTTTATCCATATTGAGTCTTATAAACTCAAAACATGTTTAATCCACACTGAATAACTCTATATCAATGTTTCTATGCGTAAACCACTTGAACTCAGGCAAATTATAACAACATATTACTAACCAAATAGAGTATGAGACTATATTTCAAAACAAGGGTTTGCTTTTCAGCATCCCAAAACCTCATATGTCTATCATGAAAATAATTTGATTATTATCCTCACAATAGGAATCAAAAATATATTAATTTTATTTAAAAAATGTTAGTTTACAATTACTCAATCCCTCTAAATTCACAAGGCATATATAATTGCATCAACAAATATAACACCTAAATAGAGTCTGTACTTTAATCTCTCAAAACTAGGGGACTCTCAATATCTATTCATATGAAATATTGAATCAAAATAAACAAGTCTCAAATTTAAATCACACTTCAAAAAATTAAAATATAATTAATTCATGATTTATAATCAAATCACATGTGCAGTAAATAATAACAATCAAATTACCTTATAACAGGTCTATGCAAATTCTTTATTTAAAAGGGGTACTCCACACTCCCCTCCTTACAAGATCATTCCAAGCTCTTCTTGCATAAAAAATTGTTATTACTCTATAATTCTTATGTATTTTAATGAAATGACTCTAACTAAAACAAAACTAACTCTAACACACCTAAAATATGCATAACTAAATCTTGAAGGCTATTCCCACATCGAGTCTTGTGGGTTACAATGCAATATTCTTGATTTTCATAAATTATGACCTATTTTTTCCATATGACATTAGTATAATAAACTTTTATAACTCTATTAAATTTATCAATACCCTTAAACAAGTTAACACATCTGCCACCCTTACAAATTTACACAAAAGTCATTTTACATGACTTGGCAACATTAAAAAATTTAAATAATAATATTGGAAGGAAACACTATAATTTGAATTTTATGCTCCTTAAGACCATATAACCTCCACCTAATGACTTATACTAACCCCTAACACCTATAATAACAATCTAGGACAAAAATTAAACTATTTTTGGTCCTCAAAGGATGCTTGTGCATCATACTACCAAGTTGAGAAAGCTTTGCCATAGGTGCTTGAGTATCCACTTGGCATATGTTGTTGCTTAAATTTAAATGGACCTTTTCATTGAATATATCTACTTCCACTTGCCTCTCATAGAGGTGTACATACTCTTGGACCCCACATTTAGGCATTTTCTACTTCACCTTCTTAATCAACATACTCACACATAAAGCAATAATGTTAAACAAATCATAGATATTTCCATCTTCTTCTTGATTTGCATATGCATGTCACTCTTCCTCTTCAAACCAGTTAACCATCTCCTTAACTCCATATTCAACCACTACTGCAAGTATGTTATCTTCCTCCTTATCCCATGCTTCTTGTACTATCCATTCCACTTCATGCAAAACTAGTGTTTGTCTTTTGATTACATCATTCTTAGGTATATTATTAGCTTGTTGTTATATATCAACATATTTACTACCCTTTTCCACCTAAAAATACTTGGTATGTATGCTATTATTTTCTATCTCATCTTATTTATTTATTTCATAAGCTTGTTGTATATGGCTCAAATCTTTCACATCCTTCTCTTGTTCACGATTAGTTTGTAAATTTTTATCTTCATTCACTACCTCTTCTTAGGATGACTACTCTTTTCATGTATTTTAATTACAAATAATAATGTTAGAAACAAAACTAGGAGCCTTTATGGCTCTTTTTTGGTTAATTCAACCTCCATCTCCTTCACTTGTTTGGTTTCAACCCCAAGCCATTTCTCATCCAATTCAACTACAATGTCAAACACTTTTCTATTATATATCAACCTAAATTCTTGTCTCATGTCACTCTTTTCCATTGTTGTGGACTCAATCATATCAAGATAACTCACCTTGTCCTCTTTGGGTGTTTTTACCAAATCCAAACTCTCCATAGTTCTACTCCAACATTACCTTGTCAACAACATCATGATTTTCTCATCACTCCTATCTTCTTCACACTTTAATATAATAAGGGTATATGACTGTCCATCCTATGTAATGGTATATGTTTTGGCTATCCCATCATGGATGGCATGCTTATCAAATTACCATGGCCTCCCTAAAAACAAGTGACACACATCTATAGGCAAAATATTTCATTACACTTGATCTCTATATCTTCCTATCTAAAACTCAACCCAAATTTGTTCACTTACTAGTATCTGATGACCTTTTAGAACCCATGTAACTATATATGGCTTTGTATTTGGAATAATCTTCAACCTCAACTTGTACAGCATCTCTAATGAAATAATATTGTTAGTGCTACCACCATCAATAAAAAAATTACATACCTTACCATAGGCCTTGCATCTACTTTTGAACAGGCTTCTTTTTTGGATTAGTTCCTTTCATTGCTTATAATAAAATATTACTCTTCTCATGAGAAGTGACTCATTCCTCTCTTTTCTTCTGTCCTCATTCACCTTTTTCTACTACTGCATACTTCTATTCATATTCCTTGGACACTCTGTTTCGTTGTGTCCATCTCTATGGCAATCCCAACATTGCCTCTAAAATATATGTCTTGGTCCTTTCCTCATTAGACCTCATTCTCTCCTCATTATATGATTTTAAAATAATTTTATTTCTCTTTCATAGTGTTGTCTCATGTCCTCTTGAAGTGCTACTTGCACTTATACTTGTGGTCTCTCTTGTACCACATTTTTATTCTCTCTCTCTCTTCCATCCTTACTTGTAAAGGTGTTGCCTTACCTTCTTGCCTATCTTCTCTTTTTTATCTCCTTCTTAGAGTATCCTCAATGGCCTTCATTCCCATCACTAATGGATTAATCAGTTGGGTCATTATCCTGACCAACTCATTCTCATCTCTACTGGCTCTCTCGATGGAGCACTGCACCTAGTTACTTGTCTTGTATTTCACTTCAAAACACATATTGTAAACTATTTTCACAATCCATAAACTATTTTTTGAGCCCTGATACCAAAATTATTCATAACATACATCAATTTCACTCAATAATCCTTTATTCAAAATTAACTTCCTTAGACTACGCAACTTTGCATATCAACTACACTCTCCTTGGGCAATGGTTCAAAAGCTCATTTCCCAAAAGATTCACTTAAATATTTTTTATACACTCTCTAATACATTAATATTAATTGTTAAGATCTATCATAATCCTTTGACCTTTCACCAATTCTCAAACATCTCACATGTTCTCTATGACAACTCTACCAACTCTACTTACAACCCTAGGAGCCTTATTTTCAAGCTTTATTTCTATGTACAAAATTGTACCTTATACAATTTTAAATATGACACTTTATTTTAATTCCATTCTCCAATACCTATATATCCTCAAAGTTTCATAATCTAACTCTATTTCTAAGGTACTTTACTTGAATTGTTTTACTCTTTGTTATCTTCAACTAGGTCACTTAGGTCATTTTAAGCCTATTTTACTCTCAATTGAATTAAATCCATACTAAAAGGTAAAAAAAATATAAAAAATTTAAAAATATATTTTCACACATTCAATCCTAACTCCATACAATATTTGAAGATTTTTTGATAGTTAAAACCAAATTTATGACATAAACCCTAGTTTAAGGTTTCAACTTCACTATCTAACCTCAGAGCTAACAAAATGCAACTATGAAAATTTTACCAAGTTTCACACCACTATTAAGGGTTCCTATGGTATATTGTAGTATTTATCAAGTTTTCCAACCATTAAAATCATCTTACTCATCCATTGTCACACATTTACAACACAATATATGTTTAACTATATTGGTTTCTTATGTAAAACACAACTTTGTAAGTCTATAGACCATCTAAACACTAGTCCAAGAATTCTTAACCTCAATAACAAGTTTGTAAGATTAAAAGGAGATTACCTAGTAGTCTAAGACAATTAAAAATTGATTTGATGACCCTTTCTTCCAACATGCAAAGATTCTCAATCTGCTAACATAACCACCTATAAGAACAGGGGTCTATTTAAAAGAAACTTGTGTTTAAAATGTTTATTTATCCATATTGAGTTTTATAACCTAAAAAAATGTTCAATCCACATAGGACAGCTTAATATCAATGTTAGTATGCATAAACCACTCAAACTCAAGCAACTTAGAATAACATATTGTTAACCAAATAGAGTCTAAGACTGTGTTTCAAAATAGGGGATTGCTTTTGAGTCTGCCTAAACCTCTTATGTTTGTCATGAAAATTTATTGATTATTATACTCAAAATAGGAATCAAAACCATATTAATTGTATTTAAAACATGTTAGTTTACAATTACTCAGTCACTCTTTATTTACAAGGAAGATATAGTTGCATCAATAACTATAACACCTAAACAAAGTCTGCACTTTAATCTTTCATAACTAGGGGACTCTCACTCTCTATTCCTATAAAATATTGAATTAAAAAAAAAGTCTAAACTTTCAATCACACTTTGAAAAAATTTAGATATCATTATTTCATGCTTCATAATCAAATCACATGTGCAGTCAACAATAACAATCAAATGACCTCATAACAGGTCTGTGCAAATTCGTTATTTAAAATAGGGACTCCACACTCCCCTCCTTACAAGCTCATTCCATTCACTTCTTCTTGCATAAAAACTTGTTCTTCCTCTACTGTTATTCACTATTTGAATGTAATGACTCTAACTAAAACAAAACTAGCTCTAACACACCTAAAATATGCATAACTGAATCTTGAAGGCTATTCCCATGTAGAGTCTTGTGGGTTACAATGTAATATTCTTGATTTTCATAAAATATGGCCTATTTTTTCCTTATGACATTAGTATAATAAAATTTTATAACCCTCTTACATTTATCAATACCCTTATACAAGTTAACACATCTTCTACCTTTACAAATTTACATAAAAGTCCTTTTACATGACTTGGCAACATTAAAAAAATAAAATAACGATTTTGGAGGGAAACACTAGAATTTTAATTTTATGCTCTTTAATACCATCTAGCCTCCTTTTAAGGACTTATACTAACCCCTAACACCTATAAGTCTAATCTAAGACAAAAATTAAACTATTTTGGGATCCTCAAGGGATGCCCTTACATCACATAGTAGGAAAATATAGATTTTGACATAGTCATTAGATACCAAATGAAAGGAGATAATTGAAGGGATAAAGTCTATGGAAACTAAAATGGATATAGGAATGATAAATAAACAACAATGTCTCCCATGAAGCACCATCAATTTAACCACCCATTTATTAGTGGACCCTTTAAGTTGTGCACTTAGAAAAATTAAAACTTGATAGGGTGTTTCAAGAGAGAAAGTGTCAATAAATGATAAAGTTTAAAAATATTATTTCTATACAAAGAATACACCTTTTTATCAAATTTTTTATATAAATGAAACATGGACACATAAAAATTACAAAAGGGTGTCTATTGTGTCACATACCCCTAAATCAAAAAATGGTTCCTCTATTTCCTAATAAATAAACCCAATTAATATGAATTCTCTCTAAAAATGAAACATTAACACACAAAAATACACGTGGTGGCATTTAATATGCCTTCTAGCTATAAATCAACTAGTGTTTCCTCCATTGAATGAAAAAAGTGATCCATTACTACACGTTCTTTCTAAAAATATACATGAATGTAAAAAATTGACACATGGTGTTATAGTTTCTCCCATTCACCTAAATATTTTTTTGTTACCTCAATTCATGAAAAAGAGGCCTCATTTAGTGTACTTATATATATATATATATATATATATATATATATATATATATATATATATATGGGAAACGTGAACATAAACAAAAAACACATGGTAGTCTATTCTCTCTCCATAACCCTAAATCTTAATTTGTTACATCGATTTTATGTGAATGGTGTCTATCTTAGTCAAATTTACCTTATAAATGCAATATCAACATATAAAAATGACACAGTGTTCTAATGTGTCCTATACCCATAAATAGACAAATTTTCTCTTTATTTCATGTGAAATGGTCATAATAAATATGAACCTACTAAAAAATTAAACATTGACACACAAAAACAATACATGAGATTGTATTTTTGTGTCCTCATGCAAGAGGAGCCCCATTTTGTTGATTTCACTCTAAAAATGAAATTGAATATAAAAACATGATACATGATGGTATAATTTATATTTATATACCTAAATATTCCAATATTTCATATATTTTATGTGAATGAGAAATTTTTATTTAAATTTACTCGTAAAAAGAAACATGATGGAAAAAAAAGATACATGGTGGTCTAATGTGTCCCCTGCCTATAAATCAACAAAAATTACCTCTATTGCATGTGAAATGGGTTATATTCCATGAATTCGCTATAAAAGTTTTCATTGACATATAAAAATGACACATGTTATGGTCTTTGATATGTTCATTGGCCTTAAATTAGAAAATGTTAACTCCATTGCATACAAAATGGGATTTGTTATTAATAATTCACTCTAAAAAGAACACATGAACACATCTAAATGAGTAAAGGTGATCTAATATGTCTCCTTTAGCTAAACCTTCCTTTTTTTCTTCAATTATAAGAAAGAGGGGCCCAATGTAGTCAATTTAAATCTAAAAAGGAAACAGGAACATGTAAAAATGACAAATAGTGGTATGTTTTCTTCATAGCCATAAATATTCATTTGTTACATTGATTTCATGTGAAATGTGATAATTTTAAAAAAAATAATCTAGAAAGGATACATAAACCCACAAAGATTCTATATTATGGTCTAGTGTATCTCCTACCCATAAATTGGAAAATTTACCATATATTGCATTTGAAATGGGTCTGTTACTATGAATTCACTCTACAAACAAAACATTAACAAAGACAAAAAATGGTGGTGTTTAATATGTCTCATATCCCTAAATTTAAAATTATTACCTCTTTTTCGTGTGAAAGGATTCATGCACTACAAATTCACTCCAAACATGATATATGAACAAATACAGATGAAACATGGTGGTCTAATGTTCTCCTCTTCATAAATATACTTCTATTTACTTGATAACATGTGACATGTGTCGTTTAGTCAATTTCTCTCTACAAACTAGAATAATAACACAAAAAAATAACACATCATTGTCTATTTTGTTCCCAAATCATAAGTCTTCATCTGTTGCATTAATTTATTGTGAAAGGTGCCACTTTTAGTCATAATATCCTTAAAAATTAAACAACCACAAATTAAAATGATATATGGTTATATTATACCCTTAAAAGTGAAAATCTTGTTTCAATTTAATGTGAAATGGGACTCTCTACTATGAACTCATTCTAAATTTAAAAGATAAACACATGAAAATGATAACATTTTATGGTATTTAATATGTTCCCTATCCATAAATTGGTAAACATTTGATTTTGTATGTGAAATGGAACTTGTTAGCATAAATTTTCTCTAGAAGGATACATAAACACTATAAAAAAACATTATGACCTAATTTGTCCCATGACTCAAAATTTTCCATTTTTTCCTTGTTTTCAAATGAGATGGCCTATGTTTAGTTGATTACACTATAAAATGGTAACTGAAACACATAAAAATGACGCATGATGGTGTTTTTAATCCCCATAGCAATAAATTTTCCTTCATTATGTTGATTTCATGTTAAATGGCCTCTTTTTAATCAAATTATCTCTACAAAAGAAACATGACCACACAAAAATAAAACATGGTGGTCTAAGGGGACCTATTACTATGCATTATCTCTATAAAAAATTACATGAAAGGAAAAAAATGAAATTAGGTTATTTAATGTCTCCCTTGACCTTAAATCTTTGTTTTAAAATTCATTTCATGAAAGAAAGGCCTCATTTTCTCAATTTATATCTACAAAGGAAACATGAACATACAAACATAACATATGGTGGTGTTTTTTCTCCCCATATCCATAATATTCCTCCATTTTTTTAGTTTTATATGAATGGGGTCCTTCTTAGTCAAATTTAATTTATAAATGAAACATGGACACAAATAAATAATTCATGGTGTTTCAATGTGTCTAGTACCCACAAATTGACAAAGTATGCCTCTATTGCATGTGAAATGGACCAATGCTTAAAGTGAAGATATGTACTTTAGTAATGTTTAAGATTTTATATCTTTACAAGGATATATCTATTTAGACGAAAGGCAAACTCTATAGATCTCATCTAAGTAGAATTACTAATGGGGAGGTCTCGTCATCCAAGTTAGTTATGATTATTCTTAAAAATAAATGACATTTATTTATCCAGTTTTTATAGAAATTGAATTAAAAAAAAGTAATATCTTGCACATATATTAGAGTTTGGAACCCTTATTTTTTATAAAAAAATAGAGTGTGATATAATGATACACCTAAATGAAGCTATATACCAATAATTAGTGATAAATTTGTGAATAAGGTAATATTATCACCAATCAATTAAGTATGTAATAAATCCAAGATAAGAACTACAAAATTTATATCTATAAGATTTTTTTTAAATGAAACATGTATCATATTTATTTTAAAACATATAATACATGTGTATGATAAAAAATATTGGTGGTATGGTAGCACAACTGAAACCAAAACACACTCAAAGAACCTAGAAAATAAAACCACTATAATTTGATTACATCATATATGAAATCAATAATTCAAGAGATAAAATTTAACTAAATAACACATTAAGAAATTAGAGCCACCATCCCTATAGATGGAGGATGAGGTATTCGATGACTATTAGGTTATTGCCCAAACCTCCCTAGTGTGAGGGAGAGGTATCAAGTATGGTCCATCCATCATTTAATTTTTTTTTTTAATCTTCTTCAATTTATTTATTTTATACTTGGTGAAGGGGGGTAAATGGTAAGAGCTAGATGGTGAAACTTACATTTTAAATTTTCACTTAAAGAGACAAAACCTACATGAATAAAATTAGAGTTAGGTGATGACCCCCCTCAAAATTATATGGAGGGAGACAATATTTTACTATGAGAATGGGGATGCATGGAAAATATTGAGTGGTAATGTGATCTATGATGAATACAAATCTATGATTTGCCACAACTCTATTGATCTTGCTCTTGAAATTCGTCTCCAAGATTTTTGGTGGTAATATGTTGATTATGCATGTGTAACTACTTGTGTGCTCTAGAAGAGTTAAAATATGTGTAACCTTCATCTCCACTTTATTTGTTGGAACTTGAATCTAAAGCATGACATTAAACAAGATAAAGATCCTATTAAAATTGAAAAATATTTATCTAGTCTTTATTTATTAAAATTAACAACATCATGTCTTCCATAGAAAAAAATGGCTTTAAATTTGGAACATATGCTATATTTACTTGTATTTCATATGGAAGATGAAAAAATCCACTTAATGATGATGTTTTTAGGGAAAGGTTCAAACCTAAAGGGTTGGGAAAATGAATGAATCTAATTCTAGGCATATTGAACTTTAACACAAAATTTTAAAAATGTGAATAATGAAATTAGTATGACAACAAGAAGGACATATGGGTGGAATAATCCCAATAAAGTTAAATTTTGTCCTACAAGTAAACATTTGTATAACAAACACTAAGATAAAATGTTTTCTTTGGGTTTAACTATATTAGACCAAATAGAATCAAATATCCTATTTAAAATAAAATTGGAACTATTTATAATACATCATTTTTTGAGCATTTATAAGTGATTTATTTTTGGGGAGAGCCTCTAATAACTATATAGATGGAATCCAAAGTGAGTTAGATCAAGCATTAGTCAACAAAACTCAATAAATGCATTAAAAACATAACTAACAAAGCCAACTCCTTCAACGTGGTTTAAAAATGACAAATAAGAGATATTGAAAGAAATCATATACATAAAATATTCCCAAGAGCAACCCAACTCCAAATACAACTCAAAACATGATTTTCCCCTTGATTTAGGGTTGAAGTCTTTAGCAATGATCAGTGGTTTGCGCCTCCATCATCTCAAATGCACCAATGAAACTAGGCTCATGATATTTGATCAAATGTATGCCTATAGTGAAGCTATCCTATTGTAAATTAATCATAATAACAGTACACAAATATGACATGTGGAGATAATTCTGCATAATAACTTTAAACAAAAATATCTTTAAAATAGTGGTCTTAGCCATCCTATTTATAGATTTTTTGAAATGATCAAAATCAACCATGACCATCCATCTTGAGATAACGATGTGTGGCCATGAATTAATTAAAATTTTGAGGCTCAATCCATAAATAAACGCATAAATATTTGGAAAGAAAGGGCATTAAAGGGCATGGGAGGCCTTAAATGTGATATTAGTTACATTTATGGTTTATATATGCCACCCCATAGATGATGTCACCTGATGATGTAGATATTAGAAATCAACTTCCAATTAAGAAATATGCAATAATTTCCATGGATTTTTCACTTAAGTTCTTAATTTGACTGGAGTAGAATTAGAATAAGGTGTTAGTTTCATATGAACCAATACCCCATTTAGGAAATATCAACACAAAATAACACATACATGTGTTGTGTGCCTTCAAATTAGAATAATTCAATGGTTCAAAGGATTAAATTATGTTTTTGTCAGTTTGACTTGAAATGATTTGATAAAAGTTAATAATCACATAAAATGCATTACCCCATTTAGGGATACATTAGCCTAAATTGGCACTTGTATATGTAAATCTCAAACCATTTAACACATTTTAATGATTTTGGTCCAAATTATGCATTTGAGTGAATTTTGAGTAAGACTAACAATTTCAACACAATGGTGTTAGAAACTAGATGTCTACATTTTGCCCCTATTTGAGAAGGCATAGTAAAACATTCAAATGAAGTAACATATTTTCAAAGAAAAGAGTTGTCAAGGAGATGTTGGAAGGAAATGACCCAGGATTCCCCCTCGAGAGGACATATGAAGATGAAAAAAATGGATGGACTCTCAAATAGAGAGGAAAAGAGTGAAATTATCCCATGGAGATGATTAAATCCATATTGAGCAAATGATTGCATGCATTGATTCTAAATGATAAAAATATAATAGAATATAATGGGCCCCAATGATGAGGGGAAGTGGGAAGGATACAATCCAAAAATATAAGCAACATACTTTGAACACACCCACAAGAGTGTGCATGTTGTGCACTTAGGGAATGATCAATCCCAAGACACGTTGTACACTTTAAAATCTTCCAGAACAAGGCTAAAATATGTAGAGTTTAGAATTAGAATAAAATGGATAGTGTTTCTATAGAGAAAGGAAATAATATTGTGCCCTAGTAGAGTGGATTTGATCAGTTGATAAAGCAATTTTTCCCACTAGGGATGATTTTCGTCATTGATAATTGATTTTGTCCCAATAGGGATAATTTGGTTTGGTGATTGGTCTAAATGTTTTTCCCCAATAGGCCAAATTTGCAAGTATCACATAAGGATATAACCTATTGCATAGATTAAATATGAGTGGGTGTAAATAGAGATGTGAAATTCTAATGACTAAATAAGCCACCTCAAACCTAGCATACAAGGATGTACAAAGTGATGAAAGAGATGAATATAAGAATGAGGGTGCCTGAGCTGACACAAGACACATCATGTATCTAAACACTACATAAATAGTCCAAAAGGACCTCAAGCCAATGTATTTCACCTATAATTAGGAGAGAATGGAATGATGAATGAATAAAAGAAGAAAAATAGACCATCATTTGATTAGACTCATAGTTATGCCAAAAGATGCACATCTTACATAGAGTCTTTCCTATAATCCATTGTTTTTTGATTTCATTGGATCCTTGAAAGATAATCTTCAGTTTTGTTCTAATATTAAGACATGGATCCAAATCACTTGGTGCTTACTATAGAAAAAGGGAAATTATGCAACATAAGTATTAATGACTTAGAATGACATTGTATTTCAATTAGGATGAGCTAGATCAAATGAAAATATATATAACTAAGGATAATGATAATAAACACCAAGACCAGAGTTACAATTATTTATATTTATACAAAAAATAAATAAAAATAAAGAGAAAAACTAGACATAAATGTAACCTAACTTAAATTCAAGATATGAACAATCAGGATTTAAGTAGGAACAAGAATGTATAAAAGAATAGAAAGAACAACTTAATAAACAACATGAAATAAAGATATGAATAATCAATATCAATGTGTATTAATAAGATGTTCTCAGAAATTTTAAAAAAACAAATAACAAGACAGAACAACAATAGAAAAATACCAAGAATAAACAATGAAGGAAATGAATAAAAGAAAAAAAACAAATGGGGAGATAATGAAGCAATAAAAAAAGGAAAATAAACACACACAAACAAGAGCTAGTCACAATGTTAGTGTGAAAATAAAATGGGGTTGGTGGGAATAGGAAAAGGGAGGGGGTGGCTAAGCTGACTCTAAATGTATGAGATAAGTGGATGTTGCCTACATAGTTTCATGGATGTGATGTCCAATATGAATTTTAGACCAAATGTAGTTCTCCAAGGAAAAAGGATAAAATAAAAGTGATGATAATAAAACATGATTAATGTTTTAAATAAAATAATAAAAATGGACTCACAAAATGGTAAGAGTATTCAACTCAAAGCTTACAAAATGGCAAGAACGTGGAGATAAAAATAAACAAAATTGGAAGACAATTTTTTTTTTTTAAATCATTCTCTAATGTTTTTTTTTTTTTGGGATAAACAACAAGAATAAAATATGCATAAAAGTCCCATGGGAACTACCTAGTTGAGGAGATGCATGTCCACAAGGAAGAGTTTAAATGATAGCTAAACTAGCTACAACAAGGATCGTGGATATAAACAATGATACAAGGAACCAACTAATAAAGGAGATGTATGTCCAAAATTAGAATTTCCAATAATATCTAAATCTAGATATAACATCCCATGCTCATAAATCGATGAGAAAGAGAATCCTATTAAGGCAACAATGCCTACCAAACAATAGTAAATTAAAAGTAGAATAATGTGCATCACTTGATAAATCTGAAGAACCATCCAACGAGTAAATTCCATGAGCTAGTGTGACTGTATGTTCACTCGTCTATAATAAGAAGTTGAAAAATATTTTTTAGGCTAAACTACTTTTTAAAACTAGCATTGAATGTGTCTAAAATGCTTATGATTCATAATCAGGATCATAATTGGTAAAGGGATGGAATAGTCCAAATTAAGATGACTCGGGATATAAAAATAATATGGTTCTAAACATAACAATCCATAATTAAAAGGGTCCAAAAGAGGATGATCTAGGGTGGTCTATAAAATAAAGTCAATCTAGAATATAAATGATCCAGAGTGCCAAAGGTCTAATGTTTTAACTATCATGAGCCATAAAAGAATGTGGTTCTCATGAAAACAGTTGAGGGTAGGCCAACACAAATGAATGTGGTCCAAAAGAGAATGGTCTAAGATATAATAGTGGGATAAAAATGACTTCATCATAAGTTATCCCCAAGTAAGGGGTCTTATAGACAATGCTTCAAATGGATTTTAGGAATAGAATTATGTGAGATGTACAATGTTCATGGGATCTAAATTGTATTCACCTCCTAGATTAGCCAACTGATATGCCCCTAATCCATAGTTTGTTGTTATCACATATGGGCCCAACCAATTGGGTTATAACTTAACCTTTATTATAAATTCAACATTTATGTTCTTATTCTCTTTCAATACCAAATGACTAATCTCAAACTCCTAAGGGAGAATGTGCTTGTTTTATCTTCTACACAATCTATTTTGATATGCTTACAAATTGTCTAGGGTAGCCAAATGTTTTCCATCAAGGATTTCTAGTTATTGTAACCTAGAGATTCTATAATCTACATAATCTTCAATATTCTCCAAAGATACTTTCAGTAAATGTAGCTCGATCTCAATTAGGATAATAGATTTTGTACAATAAACAAAGCAGTATGGAGTGGTTCCTATGGGGGTCCAATGACAAGTGTGATAATCCAAAAGGGTAGGAAAATTTTTCAAGTGCCAATTATGGCCAGCATAATTGACAATATTCTTAAGGATGACCACAATGGATTTGTTTGATACCTTGGCTTATCCATTGCCTTAAAGGTCATATGGTGTGGATTTATTTTGTGTGATTTTGAATGTGGTAAAAACTTATTTAACATTTCTATTTACAAATGATACACCATTATCGAATATAATATGTGTTGGGATGACATATTGATAGATGATATGGTAATGTATAAAATTGGAAATATACTTCTTGATGACATAAGTGAGAGGAATGGCCTCAATCCAATTAATAAAATACTCGGTAGAAGTGATAATATGTTTATGCCCATTAGAAGATGTGGGGTTTACTTTCCTGATGAGATCAAGGCTCCATGTAGAAAATGGCCATGGTGTAGTGATTGGTTTTTGTGGCAAGGAAGGTGTGTGTATCAAATTTCCATGTTTTTTAGAAGGGACACACTTCTTGACATAATTTCATTCATTTATCTCCATTTTAGGCCAATAATAACCTATTTTGAGGAGATTTTAACTAAGACTACACTGTTAGTGTGAGTACCACACATTCCTTCATGAACCTCATTACGTACTAGCTTGGATTATTTTGAAGATAAATAATAATGTAGCATTCCATCATAGCTCTTATGATAAAAATGTGTTTCTAAAGAGGGTATAATAAGCTATGTGGTGAAGGAAAATTTTTTATGGTTATTGGAAAGATCAGGTGGAAAAAATTGATCATGAAAATAACTATAAATGTCTTGAAACTAATGTAGTTCAAGTGGGGGATTGGGACCAATAGTAGTTCATACCCTTTTCAAATCTAGAAAGATGTGAGAAGATTATAAGATATTTTAACTGATAAATTGATACTCTTTAGCACTACTATGAATTTGTATCATGGATGCAATTGTTTCCATTACATTGGTAGATCTGTTATTGGCCTATGGTACTTGTTCAAACTACAAAGATTTGAAATGAATCTTGAGATTATCCACAATAATCTTGTAGGGAACAAACTTGTCATCTCTAATTTGATGTTGATAGGTTATTTGATTGATAATCAATTGGATATCTCCATAGACCACTAAGTGTTGGATTTCCCACTATACTGTAAGATGAAGTCTTGCAATATGTAATTCATACTTAGCCATATTGTTGTTACAATGAAAATTGATATGAAACACTTTGGGAGTCAAAACCCCTTGTAGTGTAATAAAAACAATATTGAATCTAGATCCATGAGATGTGAAGGAACCATCAAGGTATAGTTTCCATTTCCAAGGTTCATCTTGTAATTCTTCTATTGTCATAATAAAATCATTTGAAAAGTCAAATCTAAGCAGTTGAGTTTCTATAATAGGGGCTTCTTCAAGTTTATCAATAATAACCTTCTCCTTGGTAGAATTTTAATTCTGATAATCAACATCAAACTCACATAATATCATGACCCATTTGGTCATGCAGCCTATGAGATATACTTTGGATAATAAAAACTTGAGGGGGTCCACTTTAGCAATAACAATTTTTTTTATTTAGCATATAGTGTTGAAAAAATTTATACATGAACATCATACCTAAACATGCCTTCCCAATAGGTGTATAATTATTTCATAATTCATAGTGTTTATCTTAGATAATTAACTACATGTTCCTTACCTTGATCATCAATTGGTCTAAGAGTGACCCCAATGCATGCTTAGTTGTTGAAATATAAAGAAGTAATGGTTGTCTAGTTTTTGGTGATCTAAAAACCAACAGGATGGTAAAATATGTTATGAGCTTTGGAAATGCTATTTTACACTCATGATCCAATTTAAATGTGACTTTTTTCCTCAATAAATATGTAAATAGGTGGCACTTATCTGCCAATTGTGAAATGAACCTATGAATAGATTAGATCTTTCCTTGTAGGCTATAGAGTTATTTGAGATTTGAAGGTGGATGCATTTCAACAATGGCCATGACCTTAGTAAGGTCTACTTTGATCCCTCTTTATGATATAATAAAACCTAAAAATATTCTTGAAGTGATGTCAAAGACACACTTCTTGGAATTTAGATGGACCTTATACTCATGAAGTCTCTCAAAGATTCTTCATAGAATGTCAAGATTTATGAAACATGTTCTTTATTTACCTAGGATGTCATCGACATATTATTCAATAATATTGTGCATCATGTCATGGAAGATAATAGTCATATCATGCTCATAACTGAATCCAACTTTTTTCAAGCCAAATGGCATGATTCGGTAATGGCATGTTCCCCAAGGTATGGTGAATGCAGTCTTGTGTTGGTCTTCTTGGTTTGTCTTGATCTAATTGTATCCATAAAATCCATCCATGATGGATAGCATCTCATACCTAGTAGTAGAATTGACAATCATGTCAATGTTGGTAGAGTAAAATCATATTTGGGGCATACTTTATTTATGACTTTGAAATTAGTACAACGATGTATACAATGTGGCTTTTTTATTGTTGAAATAACGTTTGATATCCTTTTGGAATAGTCCAGTGATCTAGTCAAGATTACTCCTAATAAATTCTCTAGTTTTTATTTCACCAAAAAAGTGATGCATGGATTCATCTTCCTTATTTTATGTTTGGGTGGCTTGACATCTAGATGAACAAAAAAATTATGCACAACCAAATTAGTGTCCAAGACTAGCATGGCAGAATATGTACATGAAAAATTATCAATAAAATCCTTCATAATGGATATAATGTGATCTCGTTATTCATCAATGAGGGAAGTTCCAAAGTAAATAGTCTTGGGATGATTAGATGTTCCTATATACACTTTAATAGTGTTTTCTACAAGGAGTGTAGAATAATTTTTTAGAATAGTAAGAAATGTGTGATCATGATCTTTTAATTCTACTACAATTTTTTGTGGTTCCTCCCAAAGCTCTAAATAATGTGATGAATCTAAATCTGCTAGTTTAGGTAATGACCAACTTGAAAATATCTCAATAAATTCAAGATCAAGATGCTCAAAGACTTGTCATTATTCTGACATGATACTAGTAATGAATATGTGTTTCCTTTGGTGATGAGCAAACTTTCCCATCTAAGAGCACCTGAAATAGATTTCCACTAAAGGGTTTGTCTTTTTCTTTACATTTTCCCTAACCAATGAGTAGCTTAAAGAGGTTTTCACTTGAATATCCTGATGTTTTATCTATTTCATGACTAATTAATTTTGTCTACTTTCCAATGTAGGCAAAAATATCCAAATGAAAAACAAATTTTTGATCATGATCAACAATTGGTAATCCATCTCTAAAGCCCATATACTCTGTAATAGATTCTTCATTTTAGAATTCATTAAGGTGTATGACTAAATTTTTTTGGTCCCAATCAATTAGTTAAGGTTGTAAAAGGCAAAGGGAATAATGGGGTCTAATGGTCATAATGGAATTTGAATCAAATAAGTTCATGTTAGTAAGATCATCAAAAACACTATAATGGGATGCCATGTCACTACTAAGAGTCTTGTCACTAGTTGATTCAAAAGAATCACTATTAAAAATCATGATTTCACCCAAAGTGGTATAAATTTGAGACCTTGATTCAAGTTAGGTTTACTAGCTAATAAAGGTTCTAGGATTTCTTATGCTCGTGGGCCAAGGCCTTTTCCTGTATAATCAAAATTATTCATTATTTGATTAGGGATAGGATATTTTGGATTCTAAAAAAGATCAGCAATGCCATCATAATATAACCTATCTCCTTCAATGAAAGAATCCTGATCTTGATTTGGAGAAGTAGCAATTACAAATACCACAAGTGGTTTCTGTGTTTCTTTCTTATTTTTCCAAATTATGCTAGGTATACAAGGGATTTTGAAAGGTTTGGGTTTGCCAAATGATTTGGGAGAGTTGGGAAACTTAGCAATATGGAAGGCATCCTTAAGACAGCTTATGGAAATGCCTGCATATTCTATAATAACCTATTTTTCAAGAGTTATGGGAAATGGATCAGCTAAAGTGGAATTAAAAGTCACTATGCTTGATATAATTGGATTTTGGTGGATGTGAAAATATTGACTTGTTCTTCCTTACAATAAATTTAGAACCAGGATGGTAATAATTATAGAAATCAGCCTTTATGTGTTTGAAATACTGATAAGGTTGTAGATTGGTAGGAATGATAACCTTGATCCCATCATGGAGAAACTTAAGGAATTTATTCAAGGTGGATGGGACAAACTATACTTCATGGATCCAAGGATGACAAAGAAGTATATTATAAAGCAACTCAATATCCACAATATGTAATAAAATATGGTGGGATACAGACCCAATAATGAATGGAAAATAAATAGTACCAGAAGATTTCCTTCTAGTGTTGTTGTATGACTTTATGGTGATCATCTTTGGCTAAGTGTCATTTATAGTGTAACCCAATCTATGTACTAGTTTGAGGGACACTATATTCAACCCTGAACCATTATCTATAAGAACCCACTTGATCTTATGATTTTCAATGATGAACTCTATATACAAAGGGTTGTTATGGCTAGGACCAAGAGTGGACATGTCCTTTTGATCAAAGGTGACCCATTGAAATGAAGACAAATGCCCTATAAGTGTTTGTAATTGTTCATGGTCAATGTCTTAGGGAAGAGTAGATTGTTGAATAAGGTTGTTCAAAACAGTTATATGGACTTCAGACGTATATAAAATATCTAAAATATAAATTTTCATAGACATTTTACTTAGTTGGTTTGATAGACTATAAGGATTTCCAATAGTAGGATGAGATGGTTTAGCCTTGGCTAGGACAATGTTCACATTGGGTTCAATGGTAGAATAGGGTAAAGGGCCATGAAGAGTAACTAATGAGCATCTATTTTTAATTACACAATCTAGAGGTGGCAAGGATCCATTATAATTATAAGATGAAGGCAAAGGGCCTTGGAGGGTGACTCACAGGCATCTAATTATGTTAGTGCAATTTCAAGTTGATGAGGATACATTATAACTAGAGGAAGGATGAAATCAATAAATTTTAATCCACATAAATGGAAGAACAACAAAATTACTTATACTTGACACAACACTACTTAAGGGAGAGGGTATTGACCCTATAATAATGGGTTTAGTACTTCATGGAGTATGGGATGGTTCATTGGTTTTAATAGTGACAGTGGAAACATGGTTTGCATAAATACACCCCACAATATTGTTGTAGTTTTAAGGCATGTTTTTGTAACCCAATTTATTAGCATGGGTATTATGATCCTAATTATGATCATGCTAATTATGATTCTGGCCTTGATTCTGATTATATCTTGGTGGTTGTTGATTATGTCAAGGAAATGGATCCTTGTAGATGCACATATATTGATTAGTGTTATGTGGAGTAAGTTTGATTTCAACTTCACCACTTTCAATCAAATATTTAATGAAATGTCACAATTGAACACATATATAATCACCATGACCAATAACATGATGGAAGTTGCAAAATTTGTTTGCCCAATAAAAGTCTAGTTTGGGTTGATCTTCAAGGAATGGCTTTGGTATTGGACATAAAATAAAATTAGGTGATACAAGTTTTTGGATCACAACATCCGCATGCTCTCCTAGTTTGTTGAAGACTCTATGCCTATTGTCAAATTCCCTTCATGGAGGGACTCTTTGTAAAGTGTTTGTTGGATTAGGTAGACACAATTTCTCATTTGGAGCTGGTAGAGCCTACATCATTTGTTTGTGTCTTGATTCAGTCACTCCATTACCTACCATGTTTTTGTTCTTATTAAACCCCTTAGGTTTCTCTATTGCAATAGTTTGAATAGGAGATTGGGTCTAATTTGATGTTTGACCCTATGAATAAATCTCGATAAGGCCTTTAGTGATAAGTGCCTTCTCAATCTGAACACCTTTGTCTCTAATTTCTTCAAATGTGTTTGCAAAAATAAGTCATAGATTGTGCACCACCTTAGGGTGTAAATTTTATGCAAAGATATTGGCTAACTATTTATCTAGATAATTTTGTTGAAATCATCTAGAAAATTCTCTCCACTACTATAAATATGTTGCAAATATTTCTCCATCTATATGTTTATCTTTGCACAAGTCAACCATAGTTAAGTCATGTTAAATATTTTAAGAGAAGTGGTTGAATTTTTTTTAGATATATCATTCCAATCCATCATCTATTCCTTTGGTAACTTAATAATCCAATCTAAAGCTTGTCCTACTAAACTTGTAGAAAAAAGAGAAGAAAATAAATGATGTTGTAAGCTACCTCTTGGCATAATATAAAAATGCCTGAATATGTTCATGAAGGTCACCCTTCCCTTTGTCTTTGTTGAATTTGGGTTTTGTAGTTCCAAGAATTTGAATGGAACCACTAGTGTTTGGTATGGGGATACATAGGGTATGAAATCAAACCACTAAGAGGCTAGAAGGCTCAATCCTTCTATGGGTTATAGGAGATATATAGTGGATATTGAGTTTGTTAGCTTTAACCAATATATATATAGACTTGTAAACTAGGTTAGGCTTAGAATGATCAAGAACACAAAGGACACAGGTATCTCTATCAGACCTAACCATAGTAAAGTATCTAAAACTAGACAACTGACTACATATAAACTATAGAAGCAATAATGTCAAGTAAAGAGAGCTAAAAAATGGTATGTAGACATATAATCAAACTCACTTTCAAGCTCAATGAAATAAATTTTAAGTAATAAATATGTTTTTGAGAAAGGGATAAAGATCATGCCTAATCTAATTTGAAATATCTTTCACTTTAACACTATTGTTTTCTAATAATGCAATGTTCTAGAGAGAGAGAGAGAGAGAGAGAGAGAGAGAGAGAGAGAGAGAGAGAGAGAGAGAGAGAGAGAGAGAGAGAGAGAGAGAGAGAGAGATGAGAGAGAGAGAGAGAGAGAGAGAGAGAGAGAGAGAGAGAGAGATTGTTTGAGTAAGCTATATAATTTGTTTTGATAATTTATAATTCCAATATGCAATGAGAAATATTTCCAAAGAGATCATGATAGGTAATAGAGGATATTTCATTCAATGAAGATTTATTTTACCCATATACAAATGAAATAAACTTCAGAAACTATGATAAGTAATGTTCTAGTAAGCTAAATCAATCAAACAAATCAAAACTATCATGTATACTAAAGAAAATAAATAAAGAGTTTCAATTTGAATATCAAAGTGACCTCATATCAAACTCAAGAGAGATATGCAGACTTTTTACCAACTGATTATACAAGTTAGGAATCAAGAGAGGAAGAGGATTAGGTTGTGTGTGAGTTGAGTCCAGACCAAGAGCCAAAATTTATGGAAGAGGTGAAGGAGAAGTTTCCAATATATCAAAGAGCCAATGCAAGGAGAAAAAGATACATGTGAAATTGAATATTGAGGAAGTAAGGGTCGGTCCACAAGATTTTAGGAACAATATAGATAACAATGTGAATTACCAAGAATAACTACAGTAGTGTAGGGTCATGCCCTATCACAAGGAAAGTGATTGTGCCAAACAAGAACCAAGAGAGATTCAAGGAAGTAGCTAGAATTTGAGTGTGATGATCATGTGAGAAGATTAGAGAAATAATGAAAAAAGATAGATCAGAGAAGAGAGGCTTAAATCAATGAGGGAAAAGGCATATATCTCAACCCTAATCTACCGACAAGCCAAAAAACTAGTTGTTTGGGCCCAAACATGGCACTTTAGCATGAATTATGCCTAGGACATAAATTTTTGTGAATGAAACATGTGGCTTAGGACATGATTTTCCTCCTTAATCCATGGCATAGGTCCATAGGCCACCTAAGGTGGCCATTGAGTCTTTGAAAGGGCCTCAAGAGGTGCCTAGAGAGCCTGTTTAGCATGAAAAAGGGTTGAGATTGGATTGAGGATGTGTAGCGGATGAAAATATCATGTGAAAAATATATAAGTAAGTGTAAAATTTATATAAGTGAGATAACTAGGGCTGGTAGTATACACATAAGCCAATTTGTAATCATAGGGGAGGAGTAGGGTCATCTAAAGTATGATTACATATGCCCCAAGGTATAATCAATCGGTATTCGAATGAAGAAGGTGTGATATTGAGTACTTGGATACCACACAAAATCCAAAGATAGTAAGATCTAAAAAGATAAAATAGAACATTACCTAAACTTACCATATAAGGGGTGGTAGTGGAAGAAGTTGATAGTGTGATCCATGGGTAAGAGTGCAAATGCTATGTAATCTAAATCCAACTCCATCTCAAAATCTAGTTTTAGCTCTTATAAATAAGGGACACAAGTGATTTCAAATAAAATCATACTATCTTAGAATGACATTCACTAAGGCATCATCCCTAGTGTTCTCCTTACAATGGATATGGGTGAACTGAATGTCCTTAAAGAAAGAGATCAAATTATGCATTACCTTAAAGAAGGGGAGAAAATCAAATCTAAAATAAGGCCCAGACACCAGTGAGTTGAGACACAACTAAGATTGAGTTAGAGAATAACTGTTTCACATAGAATGCACCTAAATCATATACATCAGTCAAAGCACCAATGATTGCATGTTATTTAGTGGCATTATTTATCTCACTGGTAAGGAAAAAACTAACTATAATAAGTTCAAGGGGCCTATGGATCATCGATAACCCAAGATGCAACCTTCAGTCTAAGGTTGCCTCAAATACCACCATCTATGTGAATCAACATTGAGAGGTGCACCATGATGGGAGGTGAGGACACAATACTAGCAACTTCCAAAAGGCAATATTAAAGTAAGGTGGTGTAAGTGACTTACATAAGGGAAATAAATAACAAAACCAAGCCACAACCATAGTGGTTAACACTAGACACACTAAGAGGTAACAAAGGAAAGTGGGGGGAAGTTTGGAGAAGATGAAGACCAATCAACAAGACTAGAGCAAGTCATGAATCATTGTAGCCAATAAACAACCCTACCTACAACCATGACAAAAAAGATAGAGGGATTTAGAATGGATCAACTATGGAAAAGCATCTAAATGACTAACTAAAATAAGTTTAGAAAGTAAATTCTTTCCCTGGGTGCCCATGAGATGAAGCATGGGCCTGGGAGGTCAATGGGGATTTGAAAGGGGTCCCAGGGACCAAAACAAGGCTAGAATATGCTCATGAAAGACTTGGATCAAAAAATGGAGGCCAAAAAAATGACTCATAATAAGCCAAAACCCATAAGATGTAGGTTTTATGGTTTGACATGTAAAAAGGGGTTAAAACACCCAAAAAGGGCACTCAAAAAGCAAGAAAAAGGCCAAAAAGAAGGGAAAAGAGTAAAAAGTAAGTCATTTTCACTCTTATTTTCACTCTAAGAGAGCCAAAGGAGAAAATACGAGCCTCTAAATCCAAATAAGAGGAAAAGGAGGATGCAGTAACACACCATAGATACACAAGATGGTATGAGTAAGTCTTATGAACAATGTTTTTGCAAATTTTATTCATTTTTGGGGTTTGGGAGGCCCTAAACACATTTGACTTGTTTTGAATGATTCTATAGATAAATCAAGTGAAATAAGGAGTCAATATGATGGGATTAATGAGATGAAGAAAATGGGACCAATGACAACTCAAATCATGGCCAGTTGAGAAAGAAATGGGGAACACCATGGCTCCACAAGGGGTCATGCCCCAAGCCATGAGGACCACATCCTGGCTCACTACCAAGTCATAGATTTTCCCATAAACCTATATTCCCTATGGTTAGTGAGGCCCCATGACAAGCCCTAGGGAGTTCAAAAGAGCCTAGAAGGTCCTGGAAGGGGCCAAAACAAGAAGGGAAAGGGGGGAAACAAGCTATATAGATAAAAAAAAGTTTTTCATTTAATCTTGCTCATTTTTATGGCCAATAGACTTATCTATTTAACTTTTGCTTACTTGTGCAGACACATAGAGGAGGTAGCCTATCAGAGGTGGGAGAGGCTTCATAAGCAAGGGAGCAACAAGCACAAAGAGGTAGACCATGTGATATGACCAACTAGGAGAGAGTCTCATCATGATTATCTGAGAAGATAGATGCTCTTTTTTTTAAGGAATAGGAGCCCCTATAGAGTGTAGTACTTTAGAGACTAGTATACATTCCATCATTAAATTAATCCATATATTTTATGAATGTGTTGGTGACCACATCAGTATTTGAGAGACATGTGTTCTAATTGGGGCTTGAACTATAGGTCATCTTGAGCATTGAAGATGTCTACCAGCTCTATAGGGTGGAGCCTATGAGTAGAGAGATAGAGATAATGCAGGTATAGGATATATTTTGAGACCAAGATCTACCTATTAGGATGTCACCCTTAAAATAATATTTCATGGAGTACATATCAAAAAACTATCATGAGGGGTACCACCACTCTAGATAGTGATAGCAGGCACTATGGTTGGGAGGATCTATGCCAACTAGAGTATGGGGTTTACTACCAGTATCTTCGATAGGAGTTGTCCAACACATATAGGGAGGACAAAGATATGAATGGGGATAGTATATCACAAGTGGACTATACTAGCAACTAGATCACATTCAATGCAAAGATTTGAGTATATTGACACATCCCAACTTACTCAAGTCTTAGGCTTACAAGAGGATCCTATTGACATGATTGAGGACACCATAAGGTAATAATCCATACCCTATACTAGACGAGGGCACTATATGGGCAGCATGATTTAAAAATAGGGATGGGATTATGTATACCACCTTAGATCGAGATGTAATGGGTAGATACATTCATGATCCATACAGATCTATGGTATGGGATAGAGGATGTAGGAGTAGAAACCTATGTGGGATAGGAGGAGCTCTAAGGTCCACAAGGGTTGTACCATCATCTAGAGAGATATGTTTTAGTAACATGTGAGAGATGGGCATAACCTAGGCTATTTGGGGTTGATAATGATAGGCAACTGAGATAGAATGAGGGGAAATAGTGGAGAGAGGGCAACCACAGTGAGGATTAGTATCATCAAGAGAAGTATGACCTAATGGAGGGGCCATAGAGGCCATCAACACTACCAAATAAGACAAATTTATTTTCTATAAAACACTTTATCTTTGTACTCATCCTTAATGAGAGTTGGTATGTGACTAAAATATGTTCTATGTGTGTGTGTGTGTAAGAGACCAGCTAATCTAGACTGGACCCTAGATGTACCTACCATTGAGGGAGTTATTCCTTAATGTGGTGGATATACCACTGATGGAGTGGGTGTTGTATCTACTATTATGGGTAGACCCACATATTCTCTTCTGGTGGGTGGTTACATGAGCCTCATTTGAGTTGGTAAGGGCATGACACTAGATATCATAGCTATAGGTAGAGTTTTCATAGCATGAGGTAGCTCTAAAATGAATAGAGATAGATGTAGCATAACATGAGATAGTTTTAACATGAATCAAAGCATGAATAGATAGATCACAGGTTGAGATAGATCAACCACAAGATGAGCTAACATAAGAGTAGACTAGAGGAGAAAACATGGCTAGAGATGGGGTAGATCAGCTAGTTGCCTTGGAGTAGATGGTGGCTTGACTAGTCTCTAAGTAGAGATGAAGGTCTCCACCAGAGGCATGACTACCATAGATAGATCCCAGTCATAAGATAACTAGGAGAGCATCATAGTTATAAACATGCACGTGATGGTTTTGGGTATTGTAAGCCTAGGCTCAAGAGGAAGTCATGTGATGTACCTAAAGAAAAAACATGTGTGTTGTATATATATATATATATATATATATATATATATATATATATATATAGTTCTTTCTCATTATTAACACATATGGATTTTGTGTGTGATGTGTATGATTCATCTAATATAGACTACTAGATACATGTGATTCGATAGTAGGAATTACTAATAAAGAACATTTATGTACACACATATATAAGTGGCATACTTTTTATTAGTGTTATAAGAGAGGAAATGTTAACCTTACCACCATAGGTGAATTTCTTAGAGGACCATGTAAACCCTAAACATGAAACATATTGAGGCAGAACCCATTGATCAAGTGCTATAGGGGCTCACCTTTGAGGGTTGAGAGATGATAAAGCCCCATTATATCAAGAGGTAGTGATAATTAAAGGGTCAAACCATTTGTGTATGTGTTTTACCTTATTATAGTATTCTATGTCAAAAATGAGGACTGTATCACCTACTTTGAATGGATGAGGGGTGCATCCATTTCTCAAATTGGTGGTGATGATGGTCTTGGTAAGCATGATTGTGCTCAAGATTAGTTAGGCATCAATAATCTAATTTAATCAAGCTCAATGAGGAGAGAAATGTTTTCTTCCTCATTAGAGATATATCCAAATGTTTTAACCCATAATGAAGTTATTAAGACCCTCTAAAGGAAGAATAGCCTCAAACCCATACACAAGCGAGTATGGGGTTAACACTATGGCCATTTAGAAGCTATTACGATAAACCCTTTGGATAGAGCATGAGATGATAGTCACTCTTAGACTAGGCAAAAGTAAAGAGAAATATCTTCTTCAAAGTTGTATTTGAATATTTCTCCTTGCCCATTTTCCTCAGGGTACTGGGTGGAATAGAAACAAAGTTTGAACTCAAAGAGTTCATCAAGCTCACACATATTCGGGCTTTAGAAACCTAGGCCATTATCAACCATAATCATTAGCAGGGACCCCAAACCTACAAATAAGCTAGTTTAGGATAAACATGGTGATATTATTCCCACACATGCCACTAAGAGACATGGCCTCAACCCACTTTGTGAAATAGTTAGTGGCCAGTGATGAACCAATTATGACCATTATAAGAAGTGGGTTTTAAAACTCACCAATAAAGTTGAGAGCCCAAAACCAAGAAGGGCCAAGGGGCTGAAAGAATATAAGAGGCCTATAAGGGCATTGATGGTATCCTCAATGATTTAGCACATCTTATACTTCTTAGTGTATTAGACTGCATCCTTAACAAGATTGGGGATAGTAGTATCCCATCCTAATAATATGCTAAGTGGTGTATTTCCCTCGTGGATGGCCACTAAAAAATGCTCTTGTGAAACTCCTTTAATGTGAGGGGAATGTCCTTAAGGGTGAGGCACTACATCAACACACCATCTAGACCTCTCTTGAAAAAGACACCACCTATGATGGCATAGAGAACAATGAACTTCAAGATCTGATAACATTCTTGTGAAGGAGAATTTATGGGATAAGATTGAGTCTCAAGGTAATGGATAATGTACCAATACCAATCATACTTAGAGACCTCAACATGATTGATTGAGTAGACCATCTCATTAAGAAAGGCATAATCAACCAATTCTATGATAGGATTGGGTAATGGGCAGTCAATGAGTTTCTTAACTATAGTTAGACCCTTGGGGGACTTTTGGTTAATAATGTAAAGGTTAAACTCTTGAAGAATCATGATCCACCTCACATTCCTACTAGAAAAGTGTGTCTTGCTTAGTAAGTAGTAGAGTGGATCAGACTAAACAATCATGTTGGTGGTTTGGCCCAACATGTAATGTCTTAACTTCTTCTTAGTAAAGACAAAAGAGAAGAACTGATGCTCAATAAAAGAGTAGTTGAGCTAAGGGCCAACTAGCCTATGAGATATGTAGTAAATAGCTCTCTCTCTACTATTGTCATCCTTTTGGTACAACATGCCCCCTATGGAAAGATCAGTGATAGAGTTGTACAAGATGAACTTGTGACCCTCAATGTGTTCTATCAGTATGAGAGGATTATGAATCATTCACTTCAATTCTTTAAAATTCACTTATACTTCAGAAGACCAAAATAATAATGTGTTCTTTCATAGGATATGTGTGAGGGGTATGGATTTGTGAGTATACTCCTCTAAGAAACATCTAATAAAATTGAACCTTCATAGGAAGGACTGTAACTAAATGAGTTTGCATGGGGGATTAATTTCAAGGATCGCCTCGATATTCTTAGGATCCAATTCAATGCCCCATTGAAAAATGAGGAAGCTAAAAATCTTTCTAGTAGAGATACCAAAAATACACATCTTATGATTTAGTCTGATGTGATACTCTATGAGATGATCAAAGATGATCTTGAGGTCTCACACATGCTCATCTCAATTATGGTATCTACCAAGGATATCATCGATATAACACTCAACAATCTTATGGATAAGGTCATGAAAAATATGGGGCATGGTATACTAATACATCACCCCAACATTCTTCATACTGAAAGCATGATGACATAATATAAGGCACCCCAAGGGGTATTTAATGTCATCTTATATTGGTATTTAGGTATAATCTAGATATGGTTTTACCTTAAGAACATATCCATGAAGGACGTGATCTCAAAACTAGCTATGGAATCAACAATATGATTAATCAAAGGAGTAGGAAAATTATCCTTTAGGCAAGCCATATTGAGATCTTGAAAGTTGATGTAGATTTGAACCAATCCACTCTTCTTATGAACCAAAATAATTTTATAAACCCATTAGGGGTAGTTAACGACCTAGATGAAACCAAATTGGATAAACTTCGCATTCTCAACCTTGACTAGTTGGGAGACTTTAACCACCATTAGTCATTGATTTTGGTAAATGGGTTGTGTCCCATCATCCATAATGAGGTTATGGATGGTAATTTCAAGATCCATTCCCTCTATTTTTGTGTATTCCCAAGTGAATACATCCAAAAATTTATGCAAGAAGATGACCAAAACATCCCATTCATCTAGAGAAAGGCTAGAACTAATCTTTATGATTGTTGGCCTTAATAAAGTGCCAAGGTTGATGTCTATGGATCCTTCAACATCCCTAGCATTTCCTTCCTCTAAATACTCAGGCATGGGATGGAGAGATTGATCTAATTATTTAGGCTCAATCACGATGACATTCATGATATTAATTCTTGGGGTTAGGCCATTAGTGAGAGAGATATCCAATCCTAGATAATCAAGGGGATACTGGTGATTATGACAAGCCTACATTATCTTGGTGTAATAATTTTTATCCTTAAATAGGCTATGTGCCATAACATGAATGGAAT